>SNQJ01S0025396.1:60192-76780 GCA_010110895.2 Picea sitchensis
TACCAATAGAAAAATAAAAACATAGAAAAAGATAAAAGAGATGAAAATTTTAGAGATAAATGAAGACTAGTCACAAATAAATAGAGAATCATAAAATAAATGTTTATTAATGACCATAAAATTTGATGGTGAATTTGTTTTTTTATAGAGAATTTTAACCATGAAATATAATAACAAATTTAACATATTTGATCATAAAGTTAAATAATAAATTAAAATTAGTGTCCATCTGTTATCAGACTAATCGGTAGGTGCAGACACTAACAGATCTCCCGAGATCCACCTGGATCTAGAACAAATCAGGACAGGACATGATTCTTTCCCTAAGTTATGACCATTGAATTAGTTGGTAGGGAGGAACAAGTGACATACCTTTGTATCGCTTCCTAGGGTCTCTGTTGCTCCCGTTTCGCTCCGGTGCTCTCGTGAGGTCAAGACCAAGACAACACAAACCAACCAAAGTGAAGATAGCAAAATATATTCAATCGACAACTTATGTGTATGATCAAGGAGTTACACAATAAAGTAAGAATGACTTTATGGGAAAAGGACATGCCATTGTATCATATTAATTGAAAGTAGAAGATACAACCTGATCGTCTTGATGTCGCAAGCTTCCTTTCGGTGGCTCTTGGCTCCAACACACACACTTGCTCGATCCTTGTATGAAGAAGATCCAATTCCTCTTGATAGACTTGCTAGAGTCTCCAAGCTTCTGTTCAAGCTAGACTCTTCACACAATTCTTTCACCAATTCTCCAATTAATCTTGCTTAACCTTTTCCATGAGAAATCCATCAATATATAAGAGAGGATGAGATGGTTACTTGGATAAGAATGATCCCACAATATCAGGGAAACCAGTAAAAGGATAACCATTCGAATGTCAACCCATTCTCTAAAAGATTCCCTTCTAGAACCATCGAGACTTCATCTTTTTCCAAGCTTGAGAATAAGTTCACACCCTAGCTATGTAGCACAGTGCGAGAAGTTCACACCCTAGATATGTAGCACAGTGCGAGAAGTTCACACCCTATTCTCGCACCCTAGGATATAAGCAACCTGCGAACTCTCTTCAAAAATATGTTTTATGGGAAGAGAAGAATGTCATTTTTCTCAGGAGAAAGTTCTTATTAGGAGCATGAGTACACCATCATCAATACACCATCAAGATGACCAAAATCATGGGTAATAGAATGCCCCCCAAAGTATGAGGCCAGAATCAGTGACAACCGAAATACTTTGTAAACTGCGTGTGTGTGTCAAAAACCAGGAGCGCACCTAATTGGAAACCTGCAAACAACCAAGCATCTGCAGAATATCATACTAGTTCTGAGGTAGGCATTCCCATACTCAGATCACAGACGAATGACATTATAGGTCATGGACACCAATCATACACTGTGGATCCATGTCGTCAAAATATAGCATAGCCACCAGGAATACACTGTGCATCTATGCAAGACAATTCAAAGTGAGATGACATAGCCACGAGACATACAAAGTGGATCTATGTGTCGCAAATTATACATATTCCATCGCAACCTGGACAAAGAGATGATATCCAGGGTCTTCAATCATGTCACCCAAAAGTACAAATCTAACCATGTAATTACATGTGTTGAAGTCGAACATGGTAGAAACCACTTGATTATCGGTCATTGATAAAACCGTTAACAAGTGCGAGGAAAATCACCATTAATGTCAATGACTCCCAAGGTACTCTAGTACAATCCTTCGAATGTGAATGAATGAGTTGAGGTCAAACATTCGACGGAATATTTCGATCAGGGGTCAATGATGTAAACCCACTATCGAAAGTGAGGAAACCTGCCATTGAGGCATGTAGGTTCCAAGGTACCAAAGAATTTCTAAGTCTTGTTTCTGGATAATGAGCTGAAGTCGACAAAACAAAAATCGTCACAGGAGGGCCTTGATGTATCCCCCATCAATGACACGAAATGAGTAACAGCTTTTGAAGGTGAAACAGAGTATGATATAAGTTGGACTGGACACAGGGAAGGTCGTCACGGAGAAAATGGACAACTGCAGATGGCCAACTCAATAGAGGTTTCAAATGAACTTCTCTTGAACATATGAATGACATGACCAATGATTTGGTAGCATTGACTCAGAGACAACGCAGGGTATGACCTTGTAGCAAATCAAATGAGAGACAAACAAATTTCCCAAACTGGCTTCAAATAATGAATAGGGGGGTGTCATGTTCAAGAGCGACACTTACTTCCAATTAATATGAATATGAGAACACATCCCTTTCCCAAATTTTCCCCCACCATTTATGGCGAGTACCTCTTTATTTGTATGCAAGCTTGAGGAGGATAACATATGCTTGTTGATATAAGTTTATCCTTCGGATAAGTCCTTCGAAGTATGTTTAATGAACCCTAGGAAGGAGTGGTTCGGTCCCATTATGGGTCTATCGATTTTTGTTTAACGAGTCCAAAGATAGAAAACTCGAAGGTTTTTCATGATTATAGAGTCCGGAAAAACACTTAAAAGAGAACTCTCTCAGTTCCTTTTTCGTAAAACAGTCTGATGAGAGGAGCAAAGGGAAAGTTTCCATTTGGGGTGTGCGGGATTTGACCCTCTGCACTATTTTGTTCACCATTGCTCGTATGGTTGGGAGCGTTGTTCCTCACATGGCTCTCTAGAGATACTTTCAGTATGCCATAGAGTGTACTGAGCCTCGAGTTTTTAACTGGGCAGATGCAGTGCTTTGTAGCATGAAGAGGCAGTTGACCAAATGTAGGCGAGGCAACCTGAAGCAATTCGGGTACGGATCTTTTTTGGTGTCCTTATTTCTCGAGAGGGTTCCCTTACTGAGGCTGCAGGTTGAGTGGGATCTACTGGCTCCGACAGATCCAAGAATGCTGAGGTGGTGTTAGCTCATGGCCCGGCATGTGGCTGGACCAATTATCAAATATAATGATACCTTCTTTGACTGGTTGCGACCACAGATGTTGATGGTCGACAATTATGCTTATGTCAGGTTGGATTTTCGAGGAGATCCAAACTTGGTCCTGCCCGAGGGCATTCAGTGGGGGGAACATTGTAAGAAGTACACATTTTTCTTTTTAAATGTTTTTGTGAATTTTATCATATGCAAATGTTTTTTATATGTTCGTCCAAGGACTAAATACAAAATTCTTTTTTTGAATGACACAGACGTGGGGCCTTATTGACCTCCTGATAATTCTCCTATTCAGCGAGGAGGAGAGGTGGCTCCAGTGCCATGATGGGACACCGAAGATTATGAAGCGGTGGAACAAAACCTAGAGGGTTTGACAACAGATATTCCGGGCATGCCCCTTGGAGAGGTTCCACGACGTTATCAGCGTCATACAGTAGGAGTGTCAGAGTCCATTGGCTGAATGCTTCGTAGGGTTGCCCGGGCAGTCGTGTGTTACCGTGAACATCATCCATGAAGTCACTTTGTAGAAGCTGTGAGCTTCAAATTTTGAAATTTTGGTCCTCGGACAAAACGTTTTTGTAAAAACTCTTTTGATCATTATATATACATACGGCTTCTACCGGTTTATCTTGTGTTGTGTGAAAATTGATGTGATTGATTTGTAAATGACCCAAATGTCTGTCTAATACATAGTTAGCCAATGCATCAGTTAATGTATTTAGACATCTAGGAATATGTTGATATTCAAGATAATCAAAATAACGTTCCAATAGGCGAATTTCCATATACACCCATAACAAAGTAGGACTTTGAATAGTATAGACATTACTTAACTGTAGTACTACAAGCTGCAAATCAAGTCGCACAACCAAATGACGGATTGCAAGCGAGATATCATGAATCAACAATTCGATAACAGCGCTATACTCTGCAATATTGTTGGTCGCAAGGTCGAGACACACACCCCGTAAGGAGACAAGTTTGTTTGTAGGGGCGTAAATTTCCCATGCAGCGGAAGCAAGGTTCTGAGTACTACAGCTAGCGCCATCAGCGAAGCCAATGTAGGGTAGCAAAGACTCTGACATCTGGAAATCAAACACAATATCACATAAGAGTAGAGACCAGATAACGAAAAAAGCAAGCTACAGTAACACACAAGAAGTATGATACAATAAAAATACAGGTACTCGTGCACAGGTGATCTTATGCATAGTACTTCTTCAAGTACAACCCATTTCTGGGTTCACTCAAAGGGATACCATCGTAATATACAAACTCATAAGCCCCTTTTTCCAAAACTCATCTAACGATATAAGGACCTCGCCACATGGCTTCGAATTTTCTAGCTCCTAGCATATCTCGATCTTGTTCATAGAGGAGAACGAGATCTCCTTTGGAGAAAACACGAGGCTTGACATGTTTGTCGTATTAGGCATCGACACATTTTTTCTGAGCTTCTATGACTAGGGTAGCATTGCATCGAGTTTTGTCTAATCGCATAAGATATAATAGACGTTCTTCCTCAGCAGAAGTGTTTGGTAGGATTTCAACAACTAGTTTTAAAGAGGTTATCTCACATTCAATCGGGAGAATGGCTTCCAAACCATAGACTAATCAGAAAGGTGTAAACCCAGTGGCGGACTTGACGGATGTTCGGTAATCCCACAATGCCGAAAACAACATTGTGTGCCAACTTGTTTTGTGAATCCCTATCATTTGTCGGAGCATATTTATGAGAACTTTGTTAATTGCTTCGACTTGGCCATTGGCTTGTGGGTAATAGGGCATTGAGTTTTCATGGCGAAGACCCAACTTTTCAGTAAGTTCGAACATCATGAAGTTTCAAAAGTGGCTACCGTGATCTGTGACGATAGCCTGGGGAACACCAAAATGAGCTATGATTTGATTAAAAATGAATAATGTTGCGGTATTTCTAGTGTTATCAAATGTCGGCATCGCCTCAACCCATTTCGTAAAGTAATCTATGGCTACAATAATGTATCCATGCGCCCCGGCCGAGTGGGGTTGAGATGTCATGAAATCGATGCCCCATTTCAAAAAGGGACCAACGGATACCATAGGGTGAAGAGGAGCGGGATGTGACTGTATCTTATGATTATAGGTCTGAAAAGCATGGCATTTTTTATCGACGATTATGCAGTCATTAAATAAATAAGGCCAAAAATACCCTGCTCGTAAGATCTTCTGGGTAGTAGCATACCCAGACATATGACCACCACAGGCTCCAGAATGGCAGTCATTCAGAATTTTCTCGGCTTCATCGAACGTTAGGCAACGTCGAAAAATGAAGTCAATCCCCTGACGATAAAGAGTATCCCCGAGGATAATATATTGACGGGCTTGGTAGCGTATTCGACGTCGGTCAGTACTAGACAAAGTTGGTCGGAAAGTCTGGGTTTGGAGATATATGATGATATCGCCATACCAAAGATCATCAGAGTTGATGAGGAAAAGGGATTCATCGGGTAATGAATCAGCTGCTACATTTTCCGTTTCAGAAGAGGGAAAGTCGCATATCAACTCAGCAAACACTAAGGACTTCTTAGACTTGGAGCGTTCGAATTCCAAGTCAAACTCCTGGAGTATCACGATCTATTTCGAGTATTTTCCCCCTAGAAATTGACGTGTGAGAATGTGTTGCATAGGGTTGCAGTTAGAAATCATCGTAGTCTTGCGAGAGAGGATATAGTGTCGGAAGCATTGGACGGCTTGGACGGCTGCCAAGGCTAGTTTTTCGACATGTAGATACTTGATTTCGGTAGGCGTTAGAATTCGACTCAAGTAATAGATAACATGTTCGTCGTTAGCATCATCCTCTTGGACGAGAACCATACCAATGGTCTAATCTGAGGCGGCAAGGTAGAGGAAATAATCGCGACTATAATTGGGGGGAAAGAGAATCGGAGCACGTGTTAGGGACAATTTCAAAGCTTCGAAAGACTTGTTTGTGATGGTATCCCATACGAAGTCAGACCCCTTTTTTAGGAGCCGTGTAAATCCATGAGTTATCTCAGCGTAATTTGGGATAAAACAACGAAGAAAGTTTGCTTTCCCTTGCAAAATGTGTAACTGGCGAAGTGTAGAAGGAGGGAGATTAAGGATCGCCTCAACCTTTAAAGGATCCACCCTGATCCCTTGAAATGAAACAATAAACCCTAGAAGTCAGCCGAATTCCACGCAGAAAACACACTTGTGAGTGTTGTAGGAAAATCTCCCTGCGGACAGGTAGATTGCCTCTAAGAGCTTGACCCTGACTCTAAGACAGAAAACTATTAACGTGGACACTGACTTCCTTTCAAATCTGTAGAGACTAACACATGAGAAGGAAGGAGAGCAGAAGTACCTCTTTATCGACGTTTGTACCTGCACGCTCCGAGTTGCGCTTTGATCCTTTGCTCCTCACTAAGCTCTGTAGACAAAAAAGATACGACCACTTCCTAATCTATTGATATTATCTTGAAAACAGATCTATCTATCAATGATAAGTTCATGTAACATCAGACACAAACTAGAAAGAAACAGGCCAAACGTGTCATATTAATGAGAATAACGATAGCAGTATTTACAATCGTAGATGTGAATGCGACAGCTTCATCGAGTCCTCTTCGTCTAACCCTTGCTCGAAATATCCACAACCTGAATAACAACATCTTCACTGATCACTCTCCTTTGGCTGACTGTGTGTTTCCTACGAGATCATAGGTTTCATGCTAGCAATTCTTCCTCAATCAACTATGTTCTAGCACCACTTATGAGATCATAAGTTTGGAGTAATTCTCCATTTCCAGTCCCCTTTCACCATTATAAAGCTTTCTTATATAGGTTAAGAGGAGCTTAACCTCTTGAGTTATCTTTAGAACAAGTTGAGGAACCTCTTCCTTAGATCAGGGATTCTCTGATAGAACCAAGAATTCGAATGCAACTTCCTTCTAATCTTGAAAGATCTTCCCCTTATTCTCCTCAACGGGCCAACTACTGCCTCAGATTAGGCAGCGCTCCTGCAAAAGGGGCATCAGAGCATTGTAGCGTGATGCAGGAGCATCGCCCAAGACAAGCGAGCCATCATGGAAGAAAGTAAACAGCCGGACAAGTCCAGCCGAAACTTTTTGAAATTTCATTCAAGATGATGCGGCAATGTATAAATGATGCATTTATGAAAAGCGCTTTTGTATATTGTATTGGACTTTGAGCGATATGCTCTTGTCCTTTGTAGATAAGAGGCATTTAATAGATTTAATGCTAGTAGATAAGATGTTTAAGTCTAGATTTGATAGTTAGAGTCTGAGAGGGGAAAAAGATATAGACACCCTCATTGTGCATTGTAATATTTATTCATTCAGGAGCAAGAAGAGAAGAGCATGCAGAGAACTGTATGAAGAACACCCATGTACAGATATTGAATTAATAGAAGGAAGCTTTGATTGAAGTCCATGGTTATATGTCTATTCTCTGTGTATTGATGTTATGCTCATGAATATTTGCTTCCTATCATGCATTTGCTTTTATATGCTGTGTATGTGATTTCATGGTTGAATTGAAGTCTGGGAGGGTGAGTGAATGAGTTTCAATTGTTTCTCTGATTGAGCCAGAGGATTCCTGTAAGGAGTGCAGTCGAATCGTCTGCAAGGAGTGCATTGACAGAAGGGTTCAATTAGAGATAAATTTTATTCTCATTCCCTCGAAGGTGCAATTAGGCACAGTGTGATGCAAGGAGTGCGCAGGCCAGGGAGAAGCCTCAGAGTTGCGATTCTGAGTGAAGCCTCGAAGGACTTTTGATGCAGGCGTGCACAAAGTCAGGGGAAGCTGGACACTGGGAGTGTTCACAGAGCTTCCACAAGGAGTGCGAGCAAAGAATTCTCATTTTACAAAGGTTGAGAAGCCGAAAAAAGCTCAGGAAGAGTGGAGCCTTCAAAATCTGTTGAAGGACTGTGGAGAAAGTTTCGCCCCAAGAAATATCTCGAGGAGGAAGAAGCAATGGACAAGATCTTGTGAAGGGAACTCGTAGAAATCTCGTCAGCCGTTAGATTTGTAGGGGTTGTACCGGGGTTAAGATCTAGTGAATAGAGGCGTCGGGATTCGACGTTTTAGGAATTCCGGAAGTAAGGAAATCTTAACATCCAGAATCGTGACCAGCAATATCCCGATAGGATCAGGACCGTCCAGTGTATGTGACGTGTTTCAGGAGATCCCAGGGAGTCGGGGATTGGAGAATTGGGGTTTCCAAGGATAGGAAACTCTCGCATATTGGAATCGCGATCCGCAATTTCCCGACGGGAGAGATGTGCTGGCCACAGCGGGAGATAGTGGAGGACAGGTGTTACCCATGTCGAGGTTCGGGACTTGAAGTGTTCCGTGAATTAGTGCAACAAAAATCGGGATATTTCAATACACGATTTCCTGATTTACCTCAGGAGTGTGGGCCACAAAGGAACAGGTAAGTCGATGGTGGTACAGCATCGGGGATCGGGAAAAGGGAAGTCCTGAGTCCATCGACACCCGGATTCACGATCCTGCGAATCCCGAAATCCCAATTTAAGTGAAGTTGTGGAAAGGTCATCCCACGCGTGCGCATCAGATATTCGAGGCATCGGGTATCGAGAGAGGGAGATTCAAAGTGTTGACATCGCGAGTTGTGAAACCGCGATAGAGAATAAATCCCGATAGATATAGGAGGGGGTCAACGTTGACTGTCCATCGGATCTCGGGGATTGGAAAGCCCAGAGATAGGCAGAGAACTTGCGAAGCTGTGAATTCCGATTTCCCGCTAGAACAAAGGGAGATCATAAGGAGAGTCCTGTGGGTATTGAAAAGTCCCGATAAGGGATCTGAAGATCATTTTTTCTCTTCGGTCCATTGAAGGAGAAGGTCCTACGGGAGCAGACATGCCCTGTGTGGCGCATTCTGCGTCAGAGTGGTATCAGAGCGAGAAAATTTCTCTGTTTTCTGTAGCAGAGAAGAAAAGAAGAATTCACCATGTCGTCGAGGAGAGAAAGACAATCACCCGATCCAGAGGATAGGGGAAACCAGAGAGGAAGAGCGAGACAAGCACATAATCCAGAAATGGAGATGCAGATACGTGATCTTCGAGCGAGATTAGAAGATATGGAAGCAGCGCAGAGACGTACAACCAGTGTT
Source organism: Picea sitchensis (assembly GCA_010110895.2). Classification (NCBI taxonomy): domain Eukaryota; kingdom Viridiplantae; phylum Streptophyta; class Pinopsida; order Pinales; family Pinaceae; genus Picea; species Picea sitchensis. Next base: position 69,282 of record SNQJ01S0025396.1, read on the forward strand.
GGAGATCTGAGTGACTCCGAAGGCAAAGTTGAAGCTGAACGACAAGGAGAATTTGCAGTTGAAGATGCAGCCAAGGAGCGGTTAATTAAATCTATCGCATGGATGAGCTCGAAGACAAAGATGGACCTTCCAACTTATGAAGTAAATCTGGATGCAGAAGAGATTCTAGATTGGATTCGAGCTCTTGACACTTATTTTGATTATGAGGATATCGAAGAAGATAAGAAGGTTAGGCATGATGTCACAAAATTGAAAGGACACGCAGCATTATGGTGGGACGAGCTTCAAGCAGATAGATGTTCCAAGGGCAAGCAAAATACTAAAAGCTGGGATCGAATGATCGCGAAGATGAAGGCGAAGTTCATCCCAAGAGATTATCAAATTACTCTGTTCAAGAGAATGCAGAACCTGAGACAGAAACTGATGACAGTGAAAGAATACACTGAAGAATTCTATCGACTGAACATCAGAGCAGGTCATCGGGAGAGTGATGATGAGAAAGTCGCCAGATATATGAATGTTCTGAGATATGACATTCAGGATGAAATAAGCATGGTTACCATCAGAACAGTGGAGGATGCTTATCAGATGGCTCTGAAAGCAGAAGAGAAGCTGAGCCGTAAGAAGGTCAGCGAGGGCGAGGTAGAAGTCAGCCCAGAGGCAAGGTAGTTTCCCAGGACAAGTACCAAAAACCCAAAGAGGAATGGAAAAAACCTCAGGGTAAGGTTGAAAGAGGTGGAACCTCACAGCGAGGACCACAGGTTGAACAAAGAGGACAACATACAGAGCAAACGGGAGATTATGCTGACGCGAACACTTTTCCTCGTACCAGAGGTAGGGGAAGAGGCCGAGGTGGAGTAATCACATGCTTCACATGTGGAAAGAATGGGCACAGGTCATTTGAGTGTCCAGAGAAGAAGAAAGATAGTGAAGAAGCTCACATCGCTGAAGCGCAGAAGCGGGATGTTGAGAACGAAGATACAGAAGGCGGAAGGTCACTGATGATGCGAAAAGTTCTCTTAACACCCGGGAAGGAGGTGGAGGACTCGGCTCAGAGGACCAGACTATTCAGAACAGCTTGCAAAACCAAGGACTGAGTATGCAAGGTTATTGTGGACAGTGGTAGCACAGATAATCTCGTTTCAACTAATATGGTGGAAAAGTTGGAGCTGGAGACAACTGATCACCCGAGTCCATACAAGGTTTCATGGCTACAAAAAGGACATCAGGTGAGTGTCACTAAACAGTGTTTAGTTGAATTCAAAATAGGAGGGTATAATGATAAGGTATTATGTGATGTTATTCCCATGGATGTATGTCATTTATTGCTGGGTAGACCATGGCAATATGACAGAAATGTGGTTCATGATGGGAGAATGAACACATATACTTTAGAGAAGGATGGGAGGACACACAGGTTGCTTCCGATAAAGGATAAGGAGGTGAAGCCAGAAGTAAACAACAAAATACTTCTCATGAGTGGGAAGGAACTTCTTACAGAGATGGAGAAGAAAGAAGATCCACAATTCTTTGTTGTCAGAAAGCCGAGGATTGTTCTGACTAGCACAAGAGTGGATGATTTACCAGATGAGATTTAGGAGCTGTTGGAAGAGTTCACTGACATCGTGGAAGATGAATTACCTCATTCGTTACCACCGATGAGGAGTGTGAGTCACCACATTGATCTCATACCAGGGGATAGTTTTCCAAACAAAGCTGCGTATAGATTGACGCCGCAGGAAAATGAGGAAGTTAAGAGGCAGGTCTAGGAGTTGTTGGACAAGGGATTAGTCAGAGAAATTTTTAGTCTGTGTGTTGTTCCAACAGTGCTCAGTCCAAAGAAGGATGGAGGATGGAGAATGTGTACTGACTCGAGAGAGATCAATAAGATAACCATTAGGTATAGGTTTCCATTGCCGAGAATGGATGATCTAATGGATTGCTTGAGAGGGGCAAAGTATTTTTCAAAAGTTGATTTGAAAAACGGATATCACCAGATTCACATGAGAGAAGGTGATGAGTGGAAGATAGCCTTCAAGACCAATGAAGGACTGTATGAATGGCTAGTCATGCCGTTTGGCTTGATGAATGCACCAAGTACCTTTATGAGGCTGATGAACGAAGTCCTGAGGGAGTTCATCGGGAAGTTCGTCGTCGTATATATGGATGACATACTGATTTTCAGTAAGACGAAGGTTGAACATCTAAAGCATTTGGCCATTGTGATGAGGAAGCTACAGCAGGAGAAGTTGTTAATAAACATGAAGAAATCTTCATTTATGAAGACAGAGATCATTTACTGGGGTTTTGTTATTTTGGCGAATGAATTGAATATGGATCCAAGCAAAGTGGAAGTGATTAAAAATTGGCCATCACCGAGAAATGTTTTCGAGGTGAGAAGCTTTCATGGTTTGGATAGTTTCTACCGAAAATTCATCAGGAATTTCAGTGGGATTAGCGCAGCAATGATGGATACTATCAAGAAAAGACATAAGTATTTTCATTGGACTGAAGAGACAGAGAAGAGTTTCAATCTGTTGAAGCGAAAGATCACAGAACAGCCGGTTTTGGTGTTGCCTGATTTTACGAAGGTGTTCCAAGTGAAATGTGATGCAAGTGGCTTTACCATAGGATCGGTCTTGAGCCAGGAGGAAAGACCGATTGCATATTTCAGCGAGTAGCTGGATGAGGCAAAAGTGAAGTACTCCACGTATGATAAGGAATTTTATGCTATCATACAGGCACTGAAGAAGTGGAGACATTACTTGATCCTGAAGGAATTTGTACTGTATAGTGATAATCATGCATTACAGTTTGTGAGTCAACAGGAGAAGTTGAATCAGAAACATGCAAAATGGGTAGAGTATATGCAGAATTTCACATTTGTGATTAAGCATATTTCGGGTACTGCTAACAAAGTAGTTGATGCTTTGAGCAGGAAGTCTTTTTTGCTGCAGGAATTTCGAGTCAAAACCTTGGGTTTTGAAAATCTCAGGGACATGTACACAGGTGATGTAGATTTTGGAGAGGCATATGAAGCAGCTGAGAATCCATTTCTCAGGGATCAGAGTCCTTGGATAGATTATATGATCCAGGAAGGATTGTTGTTCAGAGGCAATCAATTGTGCATTCCGAATTGCTCCATGAGGGAGAACTTGCTGAAGGAAAAGCACAGTGGTGGATTGGCAGGACACTTTGGCCATGATAAAACATTCGCGAAGTTGAGCGAATCATATTTTTGGCCAGGAATGCGAGTAGATGTCAAGAGGCTCGTTGACAGATGTAGGATTTTCTAGCATTCAAAGGGGAGAAAGAAGAATGCAGGTTTATATCATCCATTGCCCATACCAGAGAGGCCATGGGAGGTGATCAGCATGGATTTTGTATTGGGGTTGCCAAGGACGCAAAGAGGATTTGATTCCATCTTTGTAGTAGTGGACAGGTTTTCAAATATGGCACATTTTATCCCATGCCAGAAGACCAGCGATGTGATGCATATCGCAAACCTGTTTTTCAAGGAGGTCATTCGACTTCATGTATTACCGAAAAGCATAGTTTCGGACAGAGACACAAAGTTCACAGGGCATTTTTGGAGGACGCTATGGAAGAAGCTAGGAACTAACCTGGAGTTTAGTTCTGCTTATCATTCGCAGATAGACGGACAAACAGAAGTGGTCAACAGAAGTTTGGGAGACTTGCTGAGGAGTTTGGTGACAGAGCACCATAGCAGCTGGGATAACATATTGCCACAGGCAGAATTTGCTTACAACGACTCAGTGAACAGGAGCACAGGCAAAAGTCCATTTCAGATTATATATGGCACATAGCCGAGAGGGGTTTATGAACTCAGGGAGTCAGAACAGACTGCTACTAGCAGCGCTAGTGCAGAGGAATTCGTTGAAGCGATGAAGAAACTTCACGATCGAGTGAAGTAGCGACTGATTGATTCAAGCCAAGAGTATAAGCGCAGAGTAGACCAGTGAAAGAGACAACTTCAGTTTGAATTTGGGGATCTAGTTCTAGCACATCTGAGGAAGGAAAGGTTCCCGAGAGGAACATATAACAAGTTAAAAATGAAGAAAATCGGACCCTGCAAGGTCCTGAAGAAATTCGGGGAAAATGCTTATGAGATTGAGTTGCTAGATGGCATCGGAATATCTCCAACATTCAATGTCTCAGACTTATATCCATATAAGGCTGAGGAAGTAGGAGCTGGAAGTGATGAACAACCATAAATCTAGTGGCGGAAGCAGATGCCGATTGCAGAGAAGCCACGGATGGAGCATATACTTGACAAGAGAGTGAGCAAAAATACCAGACAAAAGTAATACTTTGAGTATCTGATCAAATGGAAGAACCACCCAATGGAATATGCCATCTAGGAGAGTGAAGCAGTGATACAAAAGCATGGATAGACCGTGCAGGAGCTCATGGACAGGATCCCATGAAATTTTTCAAGCCGAGGAGTATGATGCAGGAGCATCGCCCAAGACAAGCGAGCCTGCATGGAAGACAGTAAACAGCTGGACAAGTCCAGCCGAAACTTTTTGAAATTTCATTCAAGATGATGTGCCAATGTATAAATGATGCATTTATGAAAAGTGCTTTTGTATATTGTATTGGACTTTGAGCGATACACTCTCGTCCTTAGTAGATAAGAGGCATTTAATAGATTTAATGCTAGTAGATAGGATGTTTAAGTCTAGATTTGATAGTTAGAGTCTGAGAGGGAAAATAGATATAGACACCCTCATTGTGCATTGTAATATTTATTCATTCAGGAGTAAGAAGAGAAGAGCATGCAGAGAACTGTATGAAGAACACCCATGTACATATATTGAATTAATAGAAGGAAGCTTTGATTCAAGTCCTTGGTTATGTGTCTATTCTCTGTGTATTGATGTTATGCTCATGAATATTTGCTTCCTATCATGCATTTTCTTTTATATGTTGTATATGTGATTTCATGTTTGAATTGAAGTCTGGGAGGGTGAGTGAATGAGTTTCAATTGTTTCTCTGATTGAGCCAGAGGATTCCTGCAAGGAGTGCAGTTGAATCGTCTGCAAGGAGTGCGTTGACAGAAGGGTTCAATTAGAGATAATTTTTGTTCTCATTCCCTCGAAGGTGCAGTTAGGCACAGTGCTATGCAAGGAGTGCCCAGGCCAGGGAGAAGCCTCAGAGTTGCGATTCTGAGCGAAGCCTCGAAGGACTGTTGCTGTAGGCGTGCACAATGTCAGGGGAAGCTGGACACTGGGAGTGTTCCCAGAGTTTCCGCAAGGAGTGCGAGCAAAGAATTCTCATTTTACAAAGGTTGAGAAGCCGGAAAAAGATCATGAGGAGTGGAGCCTTCAAAATCTGTTGAAGGACTATGGAGAAATTTTCGCCCCAAGAAATCTCTCGAGGAGGAAGAAGAAACGGACAAGATCTTGTGAAGGGAACTCGTAGAAATCCCGTCAGCCGTTAGATTTGTAGGGGCTGTACCGGGGTTAAGTTCTAGTGAATAGAGGCGTCGTGATTCGGCGTTTCAGGAATTCCGAAAGCAAGGAAATCTTAACATCCAGAATCACGACCCATGATATCGTGATAGGATTAGGACCGTCCAGTGTATGTGACGCGTGTCAAGAGATCCCAGGGGGTCGGGGATCGGAGAATTGGGGTTTCCAAGGATAGGAAACTCTCGCATATTGGAATCGCGATCCACGATTTCTCGACGGGAGAGTTGTGTGGGCCACAGCGGGAGATAGTGGAGGACAGGTGTTACCCATGTCAGGGTTCGTGACTTGAAGTGTTCCGTGAATTAGTGCAATGGAAATCGCGATATTCCGATACGCGATTTCCCAATTTACATGTGGAGTGTGGGCCATAGAGGAACAGGTAAGTCGATGGTGGCACAACATCGGGGATCAAGAAAAGGGAAGTCTCGAGTCCATCGACACCCGGATTCATGATCCCATGAATCCCGAAATCCCGATTTAAGTGAGGTTGTGGAAAGGTCATCCCACGCGTGCGCATTGAAGATTTGGCGCATCAGGTATCGGGAGACGGAGATTCAAAGTGTTGACATCGCGATTTGCGAAACCACGATAGAGAAGAAATCCCGACAGATATGGGAGGGAGTTAACGTTGACTGTCCATCAGATCTCAGGGATTGGAAAGCCCAGAGATAGGCAGAGAACTTGCAAAGCTGCAAATTCTGATTTACCACTAGAACAAAGGGAGATCATAAGGAGAGTCATGTGGGTATTGAAAAGTCCCGATAAGGGATCTGAAGAGCATTTTCTCTCTTCGGGCCATTAAAGGAGAAGGTCCTGTGGGAGCAGACGTGCCCTGTGTGGCGCGTTCTGCGTCATAGCGCTCCCTGAGAAGCTTGAGGGAAGCGCCAGCGCTCCAAAAGTGGATAGCGCTCCTTCAAAAGGGCAGGAGGGCATTTTAACGCTCCCTGAAGCCTTGTAGGGGGGTGCCAACACTCCTAAGACTAATATAGGGGAGCGCTCACCCCCAGAACCTTTGTTTCAGAGCTCTTCTCAGGTGTCAAGAGTTCTTTGACATCAGACACTTATCCAGTTGAGTAATTTTGACGTGTAATAGAATGCCCCCCAAAGTATGAATTTAGAAGATGCGGACTAATGACTGAAATACTTTGCAGACGTTGAAGCAAGGGTATAGACTCAGAGAACCTGACGGAAGCTGCACACAAACACCGAACAAATATCATGACATATTTCAAAACCCAAGGCAGGCATACCTATGCTTGGGTGATCAAGACTTGCAAGATATGGCCGCCATAAAATACATTGCGGATCCATAATGGTATTGATAAAAAGGTATAGCCACCAAAGATACAATGTGGATCTATACTCCGATGACTTGAACTGATCGTAGCCACGAAGAATACACAGTGGATCTACGAGATGACAAAACATAGCCACGACCAATACAAAGTGGATCTATGTAACAATGTATGTGTTCTTTGTCCAATGGAAATTCCATCGTAGCCTGGGCAAAGCATATATCAAAGTGGTTGCTCAACCCAGGTTCTTCTTACCAATCCCCACGTAGTATGATTCTAACCATGTGAATAGATGTCTTGATGTCGAACATGGCAGAAACCACTTGATTACTGGTCAATGGTGTGAACCATTAACAAGTGCAAGGGAGATCACCATTAATGTCGATGATTCCCAAGGTACCCTAGTACATTTCATCGAATGTGAATGGATGAGCTGAGGTCGAACATTCGTGGAATCATCCGATCAGAGGTCAATGATGTAAACCTACTGTCGAATGTGAGGAGGCCTGCCATTGAGGCATGCAGGTCCCAAAGTACTAATTGGTTTCTAAGTCTAATTCTCGGGTAATGTGTTGAAGTCGACAAGAATAGACTCGTCGAGGGAGGGCCTTGATGTATCCCCCATCAACGACACGAAACAAACATAGAGATGTAATTGGCAGATCAAATGGACATGGACTGACACAGGTTTTGAGGCAAGATATTTGG
>SNQJ01S0025396.1:85756-112748 GCA_010110895.2 Picea sitchensis
TTCACCTAGCCCATGTAAAATATTTTATTAGCATTAGGACTGTATATAAATAAGCTCCTTTGAGCATGTAGCTTTATTTTATTACTTTTTTTTTTTGCCTGTATTTTCAACAGCGGGATGTTTTGAGCATGAGTCCATAGCCCAACCACAAGGCACTGAAGCTACAGAATGAGTTCTTAGAGCATCACAGGGACGACTCTATCCCCCATGGAGCCTAATGTTAGCGACATTTCTTGTAAAGGGGGGTAAAATGCGAAGGAATGGGTTAAAAACCCACTTACCCTAAGTTCGGGATGCAAAGTACACTTGTGATTAAGTGGCAAGCAAATTTGGACGGCAGAGATTCGCGCGCCCGGATCAACAGCGGGCATAGAATTCTGGAGCCCCCCCGCCTTTCTACCTTTAAGTGAAGGTGGGGGGTCTGGAATCGAGGTCGCACCTCTTCAATGGTCACGATCAGAGCGCCCGGATCAATGGCGCGCAGGGTGATTCCGGACCCCCCCGCCTTTCTACCTTTAAGCGGAGGGGGGGTCCGGAATCGAAGATGCATCTCTCCAACGGCTACAATCAAGAGCGCCCGGATCAACGACGCTCAGGAAATCCAGACATCCTCTGTCTTTCTCCATATAATCAACGTAGGGACCCCTTTCTTGTCGTGTCATCTTGCCATTTGTTCTTCACCTGACCGTGTGATGAGGCTCGCTCCCTCTAGCCCCTTCCTCATCCTCCGACATCTGTTCATCCCCCCTCTTCTAGTCCGTGTGGTCCCTATCCCATCTCATCATCCACTCACTGCCTGCCATGTGTCCCGCTCCCCTTCCATGTCATCCTCCCACTAAAGCGTGCCCATTATATCTCATCTCCTACCCCCCTCCTCTTATTTCCTCCCGTCATGTGTCTCCCCCCGTAACCTTTCTCACACATCATCACTTAATATCACACCCTCATAGTTTCGGTGTCACCACTCCCGTTATGCGCCCCATCCTTCGCGCTGGCCTCTATGCCTATTCATCAGGGCATTCAGCTAATCCAGGTGACAGCACGAAGGGTCTTCCACGTCGCAGAAGTGTCAAGTTGACCAGGCCTTCCTCAATCCCAATGAAGCAGTTATTGAAGCAGTTGGTGGTGGTTAGACATCGCCTCCGCCATAATGGGAAAGTCCAGCGATGAATTAAAGGCACATCAATTCGCCTATGGAACTATCAAGAGTTCGATTGTGTCTTCCATAAGTTGCACGATCATTCAGAGATTGCAGGTGCAGATTGTCAGAAGCCATGCAGACAGAAATCTTTTAATGCAACGTCTCGATTTTATTGTTGTTGTTGTTTTGAGTATATGTAGGCATTTTTTCCATTTTGGTATCTATCGATGGTTGAGAAGAGCTCTCGGTTGTAAAGATTTAACAAAGCATTGTTATTCTGGTTATGCATGGACTTTTGAGACTTCTTGCCTTATGAATGTCGGTTTCTTTCGCGTCTCTGTTTACACTGTGTTAGAACAGCTCGGAATTGGAGGATCCAGTCGAGTTGTAGCTGTTATAGGATGATGTAGGTTGGATCATTGTAGAAGTTACGTTGTTTCTAATCAGTTCTTGTGATTTTCCCAGTGCTGAGTGACTTGGAATTGGAGGATCCAGTCAAGTCCCCTTTCAGTTTCTTGAGACCCTGAACCAAGAGGATCTTGCATTCAGAGTTTTTCGTCTACAAACCACTGAAAGCCTGTTGCCCAAAGTCGTTTGTTCATCCTTCTTACCAATTCTTCCACCTATTCACCTTTTAATCAACCCATTGGCTGAAGTTAGATCAAGACCTCCATTGTTCCTTACATACCAGACCCAGTCCATGAGTTAGAGTGATGTCTCCTTGAGTCTCTACTTCCATTCAATCATCCCTTTATAACTATCGTGACATAAAACTGATGGGTGTCGGGCTCTAACACTAACACAAGGTGTCGCCAATGATGAGATAACGGCGAGAGTGGTGACGAATGCGTCAACGCTCTTCGTGAGAGATGTTGGGCTGAAAACATTGGGTTTGAAGGTAGAGGAGAATTTCTCCGTACCAAGGATCAGAGGTGCTGACGAGGAAGAGAGATTCATCGGGGAGAGAATCTCGAGGTTCAATGTTTTCATCGGCACGACGAAGAGCGCAGATGAGCTCGAAAAACACCAGGGATTTTTTGGCTTTGACCTTTGTAAACTCAAGATTGAATTCTTGAAGAATAACGATCCATTTTGAATATTTTCCCCCAAGTACTTGACGTGTCAAGACATGGTACATAGGGTTGGAGTCTGCGATTACCGTGGTGGTGCATAATAAGATGTAGTGGCGGAACCTCTGGACAGCGATGACGGCTTCTAGAGCGAGTTTCTCAACATGCGAATATCTGAGTTCGGGTCTAGATAAACTCTTGCTCAGATAATAAATCACATGTTCTTCGTCATTGGGGTCTTCTTGAACTAATACCATCGCAATGGTGGAAGTAGAAGCGTCCAAGTAAAGGATATAATCCTTTGTATATTCGGGGAGATGTAACAAAGGTGCATGGGTCAAAGCGTGCTTAAGAGCATAGAATGATCGTTGGGCTGTTGCATCCCAGATGAAAGGGATGTTCTTTTGCAGTAACCGCATAAATCCTTTAGTGATCTCGGCATAGTTGCAGATGAAACGACGAAGAAAGTTTTCTTTGCCTTGCAAACTTTGGAGTTGGCTTAAATTGGTAGCTGGGGGTAAGGATAAGATGGCCTTAATATTTAAGGGATCCACCCTGATCTCGTCTTTGGAGACAATGAAACCGAGGAGTCGACCGGATTCGACAGCGAAAATGCATTTGTGTGGGTTCAAATGAATACGGTAGAACCTACATCGAAGAAAAATCCCCCATAAATGATCAATGTGATCGAATCGATTTAGCAAATGGGCAAGTAAATCGTCGAGGTACGGTTCTGTTATATGTTTGATGTCATGGAAAGCATACGACATGGCTTGCTGGAAAGTAGCACCATCATTTTTAAGGCCAAAAGGTAGCTTTCGGTAGGCGAAAGTACCCCAAGGGTAGATGAAGGCTATCTTGTGTTGATCAACAGGCAAGATTTCAATCTGGTTATATCCAGAAAATCCATCCATGAAAGAGAAGATTACGCTTCCTGCGCAATTATCGATGATTTGATCGATGAAGGGCATAGGGTAGTTGTCCTTGGGACAAGATTTGTTGAGATCTCGATAGTCAATGCAAACACAGATAGTCCCTTGTTTCTTGGCAACCGGAACAAGGTTGGAGACCCATTCGGTTAAAGGGACGGGATAGATGAAGCCAGATTTTAGAAGTTTTTCAACTTCTGCCTTTATAGATACAATTTTCTTGGGATGAACCAGGTGAAGTTTCTGTCGAACCGATTTTGTGTCAGGGTAAGTTTTTATTTCGTGTATAACGATTGAAGGGTCGATGCCTAGCATTTCCTCGCAGCTCCATGCGAAGACATCACGGAATTCTTTAAACAAAGCGGTGTAAGAGACCACTTCGTCGGGTGTGCAATTACCACCAAGGTTAATGTTTTCAACGACACCTTCTTTGATCGAAATGTCGATCACGATCGTAGTGGAGATGTTACTCATGTTCCCCTCAGAGAGAGTATCTTGTGTGAGGATAGGAGATTGCGGAGCATTGGTAACATCAGGCGGGAAGACAGAGCGTATGTCTACGTGAATTTCTTCCAACGACGGAAGAAAAGAGGATCGATGATGGTTATCCTCCCAAGGTAAGTCATCGATGCTGATCATTTCCATAATCGATTCGTCAGAAGGGAAAATGTGGGAAATGTAATCGACGGCAGATGATAGGGAATCCAACCATGAGGGCATCGAAAAGGCATCGGGTGCCAATGAATGAGAATTGTTGAAAGAGGGAGAGGTAGATTGGATAGCTATGTATGCGGCCTCGGCTGGGCTGAGTGGCATAGCGTCACTGAGCACATCGAATTCCAAAGGACTAGGTACAATCCAAGGATCAGATGATTCCAAGGATTGATAAGGCATAGTCGAGACCATATTGACAATGGAAATATGATGTGTGGTAGGTGGAAGTGGTGTAGGGAAAGTACCCATAAGGATAGAATCTTTCAATAAGCCAACACCAACGCTTTCATACGTAACTACGTGGTCTCCCAGAAAAGGAATGTTGTTCGTGGCAGGGATGCGAGCGTCGGGTGTACAGAAATCAAGCTGATCGATAGTGACAATTTTGCCTTGATCGGGGAATTGTACACATCGGAACACCGATGAGGAGACAACAATCATAGCGTAAAACCAACTTCTTCCGAGTAATAGGTTGTAGTCAAGGGGAGCATCGACCACCTCGACGTCAACGGTAACAGTTTTGCCGCCTAATTGAACGGCTAAGGATTGTAATAATCTGTGAGGATGAAAACCTCATCCATCAAAAGCACGTAACATCATAGGGGATTTTCTAAGGGCGGGTGATTTCAAGCCTTTCCAACAGGCTAGAGACATGACACAGGTAGAGGCTCCCTCATCCAGGATAGTTCAGTGGATTTGTTGATTGTGAACAATAACATCGATTTGGAAATCTAGTTGGTGGGAGAGTCGCGGTTGATGGTCATCTAGATTAAACGTGAGGTTGTTTGATGACTCAGGATCAAAAGCGCCGATAGCAGCTAAGAGCGTTCTACGTTGGCTGGGACAGTGTTGTAGAACCTCCAGGGCAGACATAGCACACGGTGCTTGGGCCAAATATTCTACAATATTGTAATTTTGGGCAGCCCGTGAGTTAGGATTGAAAGTAGATTTCCATATGGTGCTCTTAGGAGGGCGTAAGATGGAGTCAAAAGAAGGTTTCTCAATCTGGAGTGGCCCGGATGGAGGACTAACAGACAGAGGATTGACAGAGGATGGTAACGGGTCTGGCGGAGAACCGTTAGCAATCTTCGGCTTATCAGGTTTAACTGGAGTGTCATATGTCGCAGAGCGAGTGGTTAGATTAACCCCATTAAACATGTAAATGTGGGAACTTGTCGAGGCCTCATCATGGGGTTGGTTGGAACTGCCCCCCGACGTGAGGGTTTGTGCAACCAAAGATTGTTTCTGTGGAAAAGGATGAGTAAGCACAGTGGGTTGTGAATTTCACTTGAAAGTTTTTCCACTTCATCGCAATGTGGGCAGTCTCGAGTGTAGTGATCGTCTCCACAAATGAGACATGGGAATTTCGGTTTTCGTTGTGGTTGTTTTTCGGCAGCAGGGATTTGTGGTGGGGTTTTGGGTTGTTCGTTGTTATTGTTTTTCTTTGGTTTATTTCTTTCTTTCTTCTTGCCCCCAAGTTGTTTTGAAGGGGTTGATTGGACCGCATTCACATCAGAGACCTGAGTTTGACGGGGGGTAGAAGAGGGTGTAGCCGGGCTGGGAGTGGTCGTCAAAGCGGGCCGCTGAATTGTTCTAGTCGACTGGGTAGTAGATTGGGTTTTGACAGAGCCAATAACTCCATCCGCGTGGGAAGCAGTCGATGGTTTGGATGGATCATTAGTGGAACGGGTAGCATTCGGTATCAACTCATACAGAGTATCGGATTGTGAATAGACTAAGTCTAAGTACTGAGCTCGGGCAATGGCTTCTTCCTCAGTGACTATGCCGCCCATGGCAACATCACGAGCGATCTGGGGAAACAATGATTTTATGAACCATTCTGCTAAGAATTGGTCAGGAATGACCGCTTTGATTAGCCTTCGTCGTCGTCTCCATTCATGGATATGATCAGAGATATGTATGGAAGTTGTATGACGAAGGGAGGTTAATAGTTCAGTACCCGTCTCGTATCGAATGGGCAGCTGGAAGTGTGTGAGGAAGGACATGGCGAGAGAGTTGAAATCGTGAAAAGATGTGCGTGGTAGTTCAATATACCATTTCGCTGCGGAACCTGTAAGTGTTCATTGGAAAAGATGTAAACGAATAGAATCGTCCATGAGGGAGTTGGATGAACACCACAAATGGAAAGTCATCACGTGGTTCTTTGGGTCTTCTCTGGACTTTCCGTCAAATTTTGGGATACCAGAAGGAGGTTTAGCTGGAATAGCTGGCCAAACCGGAGAATGATAAATAGGATCATTCATTAACCGAGACAAGTCTGGAAGATCCAGGGTAGCCAAAAAAGGTAGTTGTCGGTTAACCTGTGGGTAATGTTGGTGTGGCAGAGGGACACCAGTGGGGCACATCACCAGGTTATGTGGGTAATTATAACTAGTGGGCCCTCTCATGTGAGGTTTGTTTTGACCAGAGTACACAGGATTTGAGGTGTTTTGAGAAGCATGTGTGAGTGGAGGATAACCGGATGGGTTTTGAGGGTTATAGGTTGGGTTTGGCATTTTTCCATAAGGGGGTTGTTGCAAAGTCTGAGCATTTTTTCCTGCCGGGAACTGTGGGTTCCATTGAAAAAGGACGTTCCACAGATTGGGTGCGCTGGACACATTTTGTCCGTGTGGTTGATGGTAGACTCCGGATTGAGGTTGCCCCCCAGCATGAGGGTGCCCCCCGAATGGAATTTGTCCTCTGGTGGGAGGATGCCCCCCAGCTTGAGGTAGAGTTCCCGGAATTTGAGAACCAGACGTAACAGACGGACTGGTGCCACCGAGCGGATTAGGACCGCCAAGACTGGTCCCTCTGAGTTGTTGGATAGGTATGGAACTTCCCGGTATAACTTGGGTAGTAGTATCTTGGGAAGTGGTGGAAGTGAAAGAATTCAGCGCCCTGAATCCAAAAGGGAGTGTAGGTCTTGGTGTTACGGGTGTGCCAATCGCGGCTTGATTGACCACCGCGTTACCGGCGGGAATAGTCGGAATGTGAGGGACCATTGTAGAATGGGCCGTCTAGAGGGGAATAGTAGACCTTGGGCCGACGGACGGTATGTTCGTGCCAACGGGAGGTGTGGCTATAAAAGTGGTGGTATCGGTAAAATGATTTAGGGGTACAGTGTAGGCAAAAGGTGCGTCAGCACCTTCCCCAGTTCCATAAAGATCTCGCACCAGGCGTGGTGGACTCCGAACAATGTCTGTGGTCCAAAAAGGGTCATCGGCTAGAGGGTTTTGATGAGACCCAGCCAAAATGTCAGAAGGATTGACGACGACAAATTCACCAGTGGAATTTAGATGGAGGATACATCGTTCATATCCCTCCGGAATGCGGAAAGCTTCCGGAGATTCTGAAACAATTCGAAAATTCTCCAAAGGAGTGGGAACTTCTTCCTGGGAAGTTGTAGTGTTTTGAACCTTGCTCTGTTGAGGAGATTCCTCCATAGAATGAGGGGGTAAAGGGGCGTTTCCTTCGATATTCTCTGGAGGAAGTCCCTGTAGCCTCCGTGAACGGCGTGGAGGGTCGATGTTGGCGAAAAAGAGTCGGCGAAAGAGATTTATGGCCAACTACCGAAAATAAACAGCATACGCTAATAAAAATCTAAGAATCACAACCAAGCAAACAGGACCTTCTTTCGATGACTGTACTAGTTGGTGATGATATCCAACATCGTGTGATCAAGTCTAGAAGGGGCGGGGATAGGGTGGAATAGTTACAATGGAAACTTTCTTAACAGACTTATGCCTTGGTGCAAGCTTCCACGCAGTAATTGTGGATTTACCCTCCAAGGAGCCCGAGTGATTTTGACCAATGTATGCTCCAGGTACAGTGAGACTTCCCATCACCGTCATCTTGTGTAAGACCCTAAATATTATGGCCACTAAGGTTACCAATTCGCAGTCAGCCCCTGGGCGGGAAAAGTCGACAGTCCGATCCGAACGTACGGGTAAGGTATCGAGCCCGAAATCAACTAAAACTCTTCCACGCAGTAATTGTGGATTTACATTGAAGTGACCCCCATAATACGATCTGACCACCACAATCAGTTAAACCACGGAGGGTTAGTCCCCATAGCTCACCCGAATGCGACCTCGTGTGTAACCCCTTTGTGAGAGGGGGATCCCAGGCAGACTTATACGATGATTGGATTTGACTCTCCCTAACTCAGGATGCTACTGTTTGTTTTGGAAAACTTTGGAGTTATGCTCACAGCCTAATCTAAAGTACTGAGCCTATTCTACTGTTGGTGGAGGATCCTAGAAAAGAAAAAGTTCTAGATAATGTTTTAATTAGCATTGATTTTTATAGTTGTTCTTTACTCAAAAAAGGGTGCATGGAAGTGAAACGAATGGGATTATGACTCAGTCCCAAAGATGCATCAGAGATGATAAGCATTCATTTATTTTCGATGAACATCTATCTAAGGGAGAGAGAGAGAGTTATTTTCACTAAACAACACTACTAAGGAATGTCCTCAAAAAAATTCTCAATCAAATCCTGATGTGATGCTAAAACCTTTTAGATGCCTTCTAACATGCACAATCAATAATGAAGATGCTTTTTATTGTTTGCATATGAATAATGATTAATTCAAAACAAGGCTCGTCTTTCTAATTATCTTCTTGGATGAATGCAAATCAGACCAACACAAGCAAGAATCATACAAACAATACACCCTCTCGTCGTAATCAAAATGAAAAGCGAAAGAAAAGAAGCAATCAAAGAGAAATCAAAATTCACACCCAAAAGAAAAAGTCGAAGAACAATGATCTTTAACTAAAATCAAAATGAAAGGATCTGTAGGCCTTTGATGACCTTCACCAGAGTTTTCGTTCAGTTGATGAGGACAGAAAGACGATGCATGGGTTTCAATCTCCAAATGACAGAAAAACTCAACAACAATAGTGAAGAAGGTTATGAAATCCAAACAGCAAGATGTTTGTTATTCAAGAAAAAGACAGATATGAAAACTGGAAAGAAGAAGGATTGACTCACAAGGTTACCTAGCAGGAGAGACATAGAGGCAAAACCCAGAAAAATAAATTATGGAAGGTTTATTGGCCAAAGGAGGGTTGGCACTCTGTTTCCAAAGGCAAGGAGCATTATAGAACTCTGTAGAAGGCTATTAGGGAGCGCTGGCGCTCTGTTAACACAGGGACAGGGGCGCTAGGTTCAAAAACTCCCAAAAATTGCAATTCGATCTCGACAATCGGGTTGAGTATGATGGGGTAGGGATCCAATCAGCTCATGAAACCAATCAAAAGAGGAGTGAACCAGGTCTGAAACAATCAAGGGGTAGAACAAGGTCAATGAGGAGAAATCAAAACAAGAAATTTTGATTTGAGGCTATCTCCCCAGTGGAGTCGCCAGTTTCTATTGTAGGAAAATATCCCTGCGGATAGGTAGATTGCCTCTAAGAGCTTGACCCTAAATCTAAGACATAAAATGATTAACGTGGACACTGACTTCCTTTCAAATCTATAGAGACTAACACATGAGAAGGAAGGAGAGCAGAAGTACCTCTTTATCGACGTTTGTCCCTGCACGCTCTGAGTTGTGCTCCGATCCTTTGCTCCTCGCTAAGCTCTGTAGACAAACAAGATACGACCACTTCCTACTCTATTGATATTAGCTTGAAAACAAATCTATCTGTCAATGATAAGTTCATGTAACATCAGACACAAACTATAAAGAAACAGGTCAAGCGTTTCATATTAATGAGAATAACGATAGCAATACTTACAATCGTAGATGCGAATGCGACAGCTTTGTCGAGTCCTCTTCGTCTAACCCTTGCTCAAAAGATCCACAACCTGAATAACAACAGCTTCACTGATCACTCTCCTTTGGTTGACTATGTGTTCCGTATGAGATCATAGGTTTCATGCTAGCAATTCTTCCTCAATCAGCTCTGTTCTAGCACCACTTATGAGATCATAAGTTTGGTGTAATTCTCCATTTCCAATCCCCTTTCACCATTAGAAATATTGCTTATATAGGTTAAGAGGAGCTTAACCTCTTGAGTTATCTTTAGAACAACTTGAGGAACCTATTCCTTAGATCAAGGATTCTCTGATATAACCAAGAATTCGAATGCAACTGCCTTCTAATCTTGAATGATCCTCCCCTTATTCTCCTCAATGGTCCAACTACTGCCTCAGATTAGGCAGCGCTCCTGCAAAAGGGGCATAAGAGCATTGTAGCGCTCCCTGAGAAGCTTGAGGGAAGCGCCAGCACTCCAAAAGTGGATAGCACTCCTTCAGAGGGGCAGGAGGGCATTATAACGCTCCCTGAAGCCTTGTAGGGGGGCGCCAGTGCTCCTAAGACTAATATAGGGGAGCGTTCACCCCCAGAACCTTTGTTTCAGAGCTCTTCTCAGGTGTCAAGAGTTCTTTGACTTCATATAATCAATTCATCTTCTCCAAATCAAGTACATGAGATGTTTTAAGTGCCTCCTTAGTGTCGTCGGCATGGCAGTATGCTTGAACAACATTTGCGACACTTGTGAACAACTTGCGACACTTGCGAAAGTTGTAAGGAAGATGTGACACTTACGACAATTGAGAGGGATATGCGACACTTATCCAGTTGAGTAATTTTGACGTGTAACAGTGAGGATTCAAGCGTATACGGTAAAATTGACAGCGGACGAAAATCGCTCGGAGCTGGGTTGGATGATCGACTCGGCGCATTGAGTGAGAGGGTAAATCGTCTAGATATGGTTGCACGATGTGCTTGATATCATGGAAAGCATAAGACATATTGCGTTGAAACGTTGCGTCAGCGTTCTTGAGACCAAAGGGGAGTTTCCGATAGGCAAAAGTACCCCAAGGACAAATAAAAGTAGTCTTATGTTGATCCTCGGGAACAATGTTGATTTAATTATACCTGGAGAAACCATCCATCAGAGAGAAGATTTCACTTCCAACGCAATCGTCGAAAATCTGATCGACGAAGGGGGTAGGAGAGTTGTCTTTGGGACAAGCTTTGTTGATATCCCTATAATCAACGCAGACACAAATTGTGCCTTGTTTCTTGTCGATCGGGACAAGATTGGAAACCTAGTCAGTGAGGGCCACCGGGTAAATAAAGCTAGCTTTGAGAAGTTTCTCGACTTCAAGCTTGATAGCAGTCGCTTTATGTGGGTGAACTGGATGAAGGCATTGCCGTACAGGTTTAGCGTCGGGGTATGTCTTGATCTCATGTATCACAATTTCGGGGTTGATACCCGACATTTCTTCGTAGCTCTAGGTGAAGATGTCATGAAACTCTTTGAAAAGGGACGTGTAGGTGACGATTTCGTCAGGGGAACACGAAGCTCTGATGTGCACATTTTCGACGATTCTAGTTTTGACGGATATGTTGAGGGGAATAGTGGACGAGATATTTCTTAAGTTCCCTTTGGAAAACACATCGTGTGTAGACTCAGGAACGGTTGAGATGACGCAAACGGTCGACGGGGTTGAGATCCGTTGGTAGTTCTCAATGGTATGTTGCTCCAGGAAGAGGATGGAACGATGATGTGCATCATCCCAAGCGGTGTCCTCCATGACAGACATGATCATCTCGTCTGTGGGAAAAATGACATGGAAGGGATCTGGAGATAACTCACCAAGAGAGGGGGTAGAAGGGGTTGCCGATTGAATGGCCTGATAGGCGGATTCGACCGGACTTAACGGAATTTCGTCACCGTAATGAAGATGATCTCCAGGGTCAGGTACCATCCATGGGTCGTGAGACGCAATAATTCCCTGAATAGAGGTAGATATCATGTTGATTGAAGCAACGGACGAGCATGGAACATTAGGTGGTGGAATGGGGAAAGTACCCATTAACGAAGAGTCTTTGAGAAGGCCTACACTGACGTTCTCATAACCCAGTGGGGTTTTAGCAATGAATGGTATGTTTCCAGTACGGGTATCAGAGTTAAATAAGGCTAATTGGTCGACGGTAACTACCTTCCCTTGATGTGGGAAACGTACCACACAAAAAAGGGTCGAAACAACTACGCGCATGGAATCGATCCAGCTGCGGCCAAGCAGAAGATTGTAATCAAGAGGAGCATCAAAAACTTCCACTTCGACTTGGACCATTTTTCCTTCTAAAATGATTGGCAACGAAGGAAGGACACTGTAAGGCTTAAAACCGGAGCCATTAAAGGATTTAAGAGTATTCTGGGATTCAGTCAAAGAGGGAGAGCCAATGGCTTTCCAGCAAGTAAGAGACATGACACACGTCGAGGCACCCTCATTGATAACGGTTCGACAAATGTTTTTGTCAGAGACAATCACTTGGATATGGAACGCGAGTTGAGGGGGTAACCTTGGAATGTGATTCCAAGTCAAAAATTATTAAATCTGTGTCCTTCGGGTCGATTCCACCGATAGCTTTCAACAGTGCCTTCTGTTGTGTGGGACAACTTTGAAGGACTTCGAGGGCTGACATCGCAGAAGGTGCTTGGGCCAGATCTTCAACAATGTTGTAGTTCTGGGCAGCACGAGCATGAGGATTGAAAGTCGATTTTCCAATGACGCCCTTTGGAGGAGGTCGAAGACCTATGTCAAGGCTTGGTCATTCAATATGAAGAGGACCGTTGGTAGGTGGAGTCGTGGGAGAGGGTTGAACCAATGAAGGAGGTGGGTCATCAACCTTCTCTTTAGAGGGAGAATAATCTTTGGCACGAGTGGTGAGTGCAATGTCGTTCTACTTTGAATTTCCAGTACACATCAATACATAGGATGTAGTAGAAGATGAGGTTTGGTCATGAATGACCAATTGAGCCTGTTGTTGAGACGGGAAGGGTTGGGACAAAACGGACGGAGAAGGTGGTTTTGGGGCTCCTTGAAGGAACTTAGTGACCTCGGCACATCGTGGAAAATCCTTCATGTAGTGATCATCACCACAGATAAGACAAGGGTATCGAGGTTTACGCTTATCCCAATCGTCAACAGGTGGAGTTTTGGTTCGCTCTGCTTGAGAAGTATTTTTGTCCTCCTTATTCTTACCTCTTCCCTTTTTGGATTTGTTTTTACCGGTTGGGGTAGATTGAACCGCATTTACCTCAGAATTCTTGTCGGTGGGAGAGGTAGGAGAGAGAGCATTTTGAACATTAAAAGAAGCAGGTTTGGGGTTGGCGCTTGAAGTAGAATGTGGTTGGTCATGGAAAGTGCCAATCACACCGTCAGCTGCATGAGAAGCAACTGGAGTAGTTGAAGTGGAAGAAGTGGAAGGACGAGGTGAGTCAGGTAGTAAGTCGTAAAGGGTACCCTTTTGTGAGAAAATGAGGTCAAGGTATTGAGCATGACTTATAGCCTGCTCTTCCGTGACTACTCCACCCATGGAGATGTCATGACCGATGTCATTCACAAATGATTTTGTGAACCACTCTAACAGCAACTGATCGGGGAGTTCGAGTTTGATGAGACGTCGTCTCTGTCGCCACTCATGAATGTGATCGGATATATGAGTGGCTTTGTTTTATTTGAAAGAACTCAAAATCTCGGTCCTCATTTCATAACGGATCAGTAACTGGTAGTGGGTGAGGAAATCCATAGCTAGGGTGTTGAATTCAACGAAAAACCCTCGTGGTAATTCTATATACCACTTCGCAACAGAACCTGTGAGGGTCCGTTGAAAAAGACGTAAATGAATAGAGTCATCCATAAACGAGTTGGATGAACACCATAGGTGAAAAGTCATGACGTGATTGTTCGGGTCCTCTCCTGCTTTGCCATCGAATTTAGGGATGTCTGATGGTAGCTTGGCTGGTATAGCAGGCCATTGGGGAGAGTGACGAATTGGATCATTTAAAATCATCAACAAGTTTGGGAGATCCAAAGTGGCCAAGAAGGGTAACTGTCGATTCACATGTGGGTACTGGTGGCTTTGGGGAGGAAGCCCCGTCGACAAACCAGTAGGACCATAAGCAGTCTGCATATAATGTGAAGACCCAGGAAGATTCGGTGGTGGTTGGAGAGGATAGTATCTCATGGGATTGTATCCTTGAACAGGGACGTGAGTTTGAGCATTTGAACCCCAAATAGGATTGGACGTACCTGGATATGGTTGGCCTATACTAGGGGGTATCACAGATGCAGCTGGAAGCTGTTTCCCCCGAGTCGATTGAGGAGTATGTTGTATCAGATGATTCCAATACTGGGTCAAGGATGGAGGTATGTTTTGTCCATAAGGTGGGATCTTCCCTCCAATCGGGGGTTGTGTTCCAGTTGGGGGCAATGTTCCAATTGGGGGTTGTGTTCCAATTGGGATTTGCGTTCCAATAGGAATTTTCCCACCAAGGGGGGGTTGAGTCAAACCTCCTTGGTGAAATTTTCCACCAATGAGAATCTGATAATTTGGTGTGAATGACGGAATAGTGCCACTAGGATTAATACTACCAGTGGAGGACGAGAAAGGTCCTCCAAAAGGGGGTTGAGGAAGTGTCAAAATGAAACTAGGAAGAGAGTGCCCAGAAGAAGAGGGACCACCAGGAGAGCTGGATGGGGTTTACGTAGGAGTGGGAATGGAAGCATTCAATGCATGGTATCCAGGCGGTAGTGTCGGGGTGACGTTGGGCATACGCGGTGTGCCGATGGGGGCTTGGCTAATCACGGTAATCCCAGTGTGAATACTCGTAGTATATGTGTGATGGGCCATTTCTATAGGGATGGTCAAGATGTGGTCAGATCACGGGGCGTCCATACCAGGAAAATAATAGGCAGTATTAAATGGTACTGTGTCTGGGTTAGAGGTTTCAAAAATCACAGGTGAGACGATGGTTTCAACTCCTGATCCTGCACCAAAAAGGTCCCGTCTAAAAACGCCCATAGACCAAAAAGGATCTTGGCCTTCTATTCCTGGAAAGGGTCCAACCGGTGAATCAGAAGACACAACAACTAAGTCTCCGGAAGAATTCACTCGCATAAACTGTCACTCAGAATCGGGGTGAAGTCGAAAGTCCTCTCAAGTATTGGTAATTCAGAACTGTTCTAGAGAGTCAGTTTGTTCCACTTGTGGCGTGGTAACGTCTTGGACTTCACTCTGTTGAGGAGGGCCCTTGGGTGAGCTTGTAGGAAGGATTTGAGAACCTTCCAGATGCTCTGGAGATAAACCCTCCATTCTACATGAACGACGTGGAGGATCTATTGTGAATGAGTTACAAACTCACGAATAAAATCGCATGGTTAACTTGGGTAGAGAAACAACATGCGCTAGTAAACAAAATCTAGGAAACAATACCAAGAAAACAAGACCTTCTAATTCCGAAGTCACTAGTTGGTGATGAAATCCAACGTCGCAACAACGAGACGAGAAGGGGCTGGGCTAGGGTGGAAAAGTTACGTTGATGACCTGCTTAACGGACTTACACCCTGGTGCAAGCTCCCACACATAATCGTGGGTATACCCTCCAAGGAGCTCGAGTGAATTTGGCCAACGTCGATTCTAGGTACCGTTAAGACTTGCCCCTTCACAGTCACCTTGTGTAAGACCCCAGAAATATAGGCCGCTAAGGTTACCACCAACAACAATAAAGCCTGGGGGGACAGTCGACAGTCTGATCCACACGCAAGGGAAGGGTATCTAGCCCGAAATCAAGTCAAAAGGCTTCCACTCATCATTGTGGGCATACCTCTAAGTGACCCCCGTAATACGTGCAATCACTACACCGATATCAACAAAGCAGGGTGAGTAACTCTGTCAATATCAATGCGACCTCGTGTTTGACCCTTGTGTGAGAAGGGCTTCCCAAGACAAAATGTTGCAAATAGAATTTGACACTCCTTAACACAAGATGCTATTGTGTGTTTTGTGCTTTGGAGAGTGTATCTCTCTACCTATTCCAAAACTCTAGCCTAACTAAATGTTGGTGTAATAGAGCCCTAGAAAAGAGTTACTAGTTAAATTTTACAATTGCGCAATGTTATTAAGGGTTGTTGTTACTCAAAGGAAGCAGAGATGAAACTGATGTTGTATGAGACTCTGAGCCAACGATGCATAGATAGGAATGAAATATATCAATTTTCGTTCAATGAATCCTATGTACAGGAGGGAAGGAGAAGTTTTCTGGACGAATCTTGAACTACGATACACAATTTCCTTTAAAATGCAATTGCAACGAATCACGCAATAATAACAATTCTCTATTGTTTCTCTTTCAATAATTTCAACAATTGATTTTCAATGTTTTCGAAGACGAAAATGATTTTGAAAGAAAAAACGTTTTTCACTTTTCAAAAAGGACCTACACCATGATGGTGAAAGTGAGGAAAACCAAAAAACTAACGAATCAAGCAATAAACAAAAACCCAAACCAATCTTTCAATGGAAACAAAAATGTCAAGCAGAACAAACTAGTCTTTTCAATTGCATGAGAAAAGTAATCTTCCAAATAATGAGCAAATGAGAAAGACAACGAATCCCAACTTCCAAACCGATCACCGGTTCTTAACCAAACAAGCACTCAGATTCCAAAATCAGAGAGTATATCTTTGCCGAGAAAAGATGGACAGGAAGAGCCTTTGATTTCCTAAGACTGATCGTGCACAAAATACGAAGACAAAAAAACATCAACCAATGGTCCAAGAAGATCTTTTCAGGCACCTATACTGATCTGGGTAGTTGAACATGCAAAAATCTTAAATCCAAAATTTTCAAAAGAGGGTTCGCAGGCTAACAGTGTTACATAGTGCGAGAATGGGTCATTCTCGCAGGCTAGCTTTGAGCGGAGTGAGATAACCTCGCTATGGACCTAAAATCAAAGTGCGAACTCCAAATATTCTCGCAGGCCACTGTGGGGTTCAGTACGAGAATGTCTGAAACTAAGAAATTTTTTGGAAAAAGACAAAAGTTTGAAGGGGCTTCTGGACCCAGAGGGTCTATCAGGGTATCTTGAAGACTCAGAGATTGATATGAATGGAGAAAGGTAACACAAAAGAAAATGGCCAAGGAAAAACACCAAAAACCATAAAGAAAATGGGTTGCTTCCCCATTAGAGTCACCAATTTTGTTATCAGACTAATCGGTAGGTGCAGACACTAACAGATCTCCCTAGATCCACCTGGATCTAGAACAAAACAGGATAGGACATGACTCTTTCCCTAAGTTATGACCATTGAATTAGCTAGTATGGAGGAACAAGTGACATACCTTGGTATCGCTTCCTAGGGTCTCTGTTGCTCCTGTTGCGCTCCGGTGCTCTCGTGAGGTCAATACCAAGACAACAAAAACCAACCAAAGTGAATATAGCAAAATATATTCAAACGTCAACTTATGTGTATGATCAAGGAGTTACACAATAAAGTAAGAATGACTTTATGGGAAAAGGATATGTTGTTGTATCATATTAATCAAAAGTAGAAGATACAACCTGATCACCTTGATGTCACAAGATTCCTTTCGGTGGCTCTTGGCTCCAACACACACACTTGCTCGATCCTTGTATGAAGAAGATCCAAGTCCTCTTGATAGACTTGCTAGAGTCTCCAAGCCCCTGTTCAGGCTAGACTCTTCACACAATTCTTTCACCAATTCTAAAATTAATCTTTCTTAACCTTTTCCATGAGAAATCCATCAATATATAGGAGAGGATGAGATGGTTACTTGGATAAGAATGATCCCACAATATCAGGGAAACCAGTAAAAGGATAACCATTTGAATGCCAACCCATTATATAGAAGATTCCCTTCTAGAACCACCGAGACTTCATCTTTTTCCAAGTTTGAGAATAAGTTCGCACCCTAGCTATGTAGCATAGTGCGAGAAGTTCACACCCTAGTTGAAGGCATCCTGCGAGAATGGGGCATTCTCGCACCCTAGGATATAAGCAACCTGCGAACTCTCTTCAAAAATATGTTTTCTGGGAAGAGAAGAATGTCATTTTTCTCAGGAGAAAGTTCTTATTAGGAGCCTGAGTACACCATCATCAATACACCACCAACATGACCAAAATATTGGGTAACACCATCCATATTAGTTTTTGATCTATCATGCACTGAGCCTCAAATCCGAATTATTAGATGTGCAAACATTTCCTTGAGTTTTACAGTTTAAAAAAGGTTTGCACCTCAAGAGAGATTAGATCCCTCTTCAAGTTGTTATATATATATATATATATATATATATATATATATATATATACCACATGTCAACTCTATGTTGAGCATAGAAGGGAATACACATATCCCTTATACTTAGAAACACATCATTAAAATTGTAACGAACCTCCCGTTCGTCACGACATCAAGCCTCTCCTAAGTGCATTTTTTTGTATTTTTTTTTGTGTGTGTGTAGGAAGGTAAGCATGACATTATACTCAACAACGCAACACGACGACGAACACTACGCAAGAAACTCTCGCAACCTCAACATGACGACTTGACAAGAACAAGAATGACTACCCGCCCGTCCTACCCTGCAATGGTTAGGACCTCCAGGACACATAAGCAACGCTCAAGCCCATGTTCCCATCGATCTTGACCATTTAAGGTCTCAGGGTTGGTGACTATTCTGAGGAACAAGGAGGTGTCTACATCCCGCCCGACACAAGTAGACCAAGCAATTAAATGTTTACAACCAAGTACAACAATAATTAAATGAACAACCACATCCTCTATGGAAGGCGCAAGTTAGAAAAGACTTTGTCAACAACCAACCATTATTTAAGACAAGGGCATTATCTATGACTCAAATTGGAATTAATCACAGATCAATTACTCCATTTAATTTCCATTAGCTGACGAGTTACCAACCGAACCTTAAAAATAAAGTAAATTTAATTAATTGCAAAATCCCCATTTACTAATATCATAATAGCTTATTGTACTTAGTTTAAAAGGACATTACATTTTATATGTTATCCAATAACAATAAAAATCCTAGTAATCAACCTATATTAATTTAGCCATGGAAATTTATATTATTTAAAAGATGAAGGTAAGTGTTGTTAGAACTAATCTAATCATAACAAGAATTATAAAACCACCCTTTTTCACAAATGACACATTCAACTCCACAACTTAATGGTGCGGGATTATTGTTAGCATCCAACCATTATGCCATGTAATAGCATCTAAATCAACAACTAGAAAACTAAAACTAAGTCTTAAATCTTGATAACCATGGCAACCATCTTAAACTAGAATGCTACCATCAAATTGAATAAAGAAGCGAAAACAAGGCATTTATCATAAGGAAGATAACAAATAACCGAGCATTTGATGTAACGCATATAACAAGGCATTTAGAAATAATAAATAAGCAATTAATATGGCATTGATAAAATTTACTACCAAGAAAAAAAAATATAAAGGTAAGGACTTAGGGCAGGGGCAAATCTCAGGCACAATCTTTGAATCAATAGCTGGTTGTCTAAGCTAGATTCAAGCACAGATTAACACGCATCAGTGATTGAGGTGATTTCGTCTATTCCACCACACACTCAGTCAATCCTTTAAGGTAACGTGTCTAGTGAACAACAACACAGTCGTAGCTTAAAGGAATTTGTGGTCATTGCGACAATTTCAGACACATTTCAAAGGCGAATCATGGTCAAATCACAACAAGAAACTTGAAGAATGGAAAAGCTAAATCCGTGGGTCGAAACAACATGCTCAGGCAACGTCTTAAAGACCCAAAAATCGTGGGTAAAAGTGGTCAGCCCAGGCAATGCATTAAAGAAAACGGTGGTCATTTAAACATTAAAAACGCAAAGAATAGTCACAAGCCAAGGTTGAAAATCACAGGTTTGACAGTCAAGGTTATACCGCTGAGCATTAGGGAGGGTGCTTATCTGGAAGGATTGGAATAAAATCTCTTACAGTCTACGTATCGGGTGTTCGAAGGGGATGTCATTAACCCTATCCCTCCTTTACGAATAATCCTGAGTTTGTTAAAGGAAAATGAATGATCCCTCTATTTTTATTTGAAAGCTAGGAATTTTACTCATAATTTCTTTACGCTAAACTGAAATGTGCAGTGGAAAAAAAATGGTATCAAATAATTGAAGTAGGGGAGGATCACCACTACCCACTATTCCATAAGATTTAACTTTTTCACCCATATAGTATCGTTAAGATTGCATTTCAAAGGCAGTATCAATTCATGTGTGGCAATAGTAACATTTAAGACAGTGAAAACAATAAAGCGATATTGGCAGTTTAAAATTTATAAATTCTGGTGGAGTGCTAGATGTAATTCAAGCTAACCGGGAAACTAGCAAGGCCGACAATGCCTTGTTGGGAGGCCTAGTGCATAGGAGAAGGCATGAGCTAAATTAGGGGAGCATTCTTCATAGGACGAACGATTAAGAGAACCCAACATTATTCAGCCAAATTCTTTTAAGGAAAATGTTACATAGCCAAAAGTAATGCAGCAAAAAGGGATGCAGCAAAAACGTTATTCAACCAATTCATGTTACAAGAGCTTAATCAAGAGAAATCGAGTTCCAGCCAAGCATTAAACATCAAGGGTTGAGAGGCGAGATTATATTCGCTGGCTAAAAGACGTAATAATCATGTAAAAGTTCATTGTGGTCAAGGAAAAACTTCACTGTCAACAAGTGTAAAACAAGAGTGGTTGTGACGGGCGAATACAGATTTCTTGCAATAACCAGAAATAGAGATAACAGAAAAACTAAAATGCAAGAGCTGTAGAATAATGTTATATAAAATTTAACATCAGTTTACTTTTCCAATAAATGAGAATATCCAAGCATAAGTCCTAATACCATCTACCAGACATAATTGAAAAGTGTACCGTTGCTTGATCGCCCTCTCCGAATGACGTCCCACGTGCTCCGTACAAATCCCGCTTGCTGACCGTCGAGACTTCACCGGTACCTCCCAGCCAATGATAGGGGTACTCTCCTTCCCTCTTAGCTCCCTGAGCCGCAAAGGGGCCACACACACTATCCAGAGGTTTCGTCTAGCTCCCAGCTCACCTTGCAAGGCCGATCTACCACTCCTCTCTGAGCTGGGTATCCCAACTCCCACAAGTAAATCAGTCAAGTCGATATTTCTGCAGTCTAACGTTATGAAAACAGAAGATGATCCTTCATCCTTCTCCTTCCTTTATTTTATAGAGTTTTGAACTCCCTTTCTTTCCTAAAATCTCATTTAATTAAAGTTTTAAAAATAAATTCCTAAAATTTCCTCTCCGTACAAGTGTCCCCCATCCCCTACATTCCTCCATAAATTAATTTCTTTAATTAAGTAATTATCTTTATTTCCCTCACCCACCTAGAGTTACTCCTAGAATCACTCCTAGGTGTCCCTAAATTCCCTTACAGGTTTTAAAGGCTTTCCCTATTATGAAATTGCTAATTCAGTTTAAAATTAGAAAACTCTTTAATGTAGATTATTCCCAATGTAGATTCTGCCCATCAGAATTCTTCCCAAAGCTCTCTTAGGATCAACATCCTCAACTCATCGTTTTGTGGTACGTATATCCGACTTTTAAACCTCAATAATCCATCGCTATCAAATGAAAATCCCTCAAATCATGGTACCCTCATTGTGTTTTGTTCGATAAAACCCTCGACCTCTTTGTACCAGTCATCATTATGCTATAAAGTTAGAATATTTTCACGTAGATTTGTCTGAAGAGGAAACATCGAAAAGGTGTGTGGTCTCTGACTCAATGCATCTGCTACCCTTCTCACTGTCCCTTTTATGTAAGTAATCTTGAAATCGTACTCGCTAATAAATTTCGACCAATGTCGTTGTCACGCATTCAGGTCACTTTGCGTAAATATGTGTTGTAGTCCACAATGGTCAGTCTTTAGTTCAAATTTTCGTCCAAAAAGGTAGTGTCTCTAAACCTTCAAGGCATATATAATGCCTAACAACTCCAAATCATGTGTAGCGTAGTTCTCTTCATACCTTCTTAGTTTCCTCGAAATGTAAGCGATTACTCATTCGACTTACATCAAGACCCCTCCTAAGCCCTCCTTGGATGCGTCAGTGCATACCAAGAAGTCCATGTCCATGTCAGGGACCTTTAGTATCGGTTTGGTTGTCAACAATTCCTTGAGCCTTCGAAATGCTTCCGCGCATTTCTCGGTCCAAACAAACTTCTTGTTCTTCTTCTGCAACTCCGTGATCGGATTTGCTATCTTCAAAAATCCCTCGATGAACCGTCAATAGTATCCTACTAAACCCATGAAGCTACACACTTCCGGGACATTCGTAGGCGTAGGCCATTCCATAATAGCCTCGACCTTGGTTGGATCCACGGCGATGCCTTCACCGGAGATGACATGCCCTAAGTAGTGAATCTTTGATTGATAAAAAGAGAATTTGGACAACTTCCCATACAGTTTGTTCTCTTGCAGACACTGTAGTACCAAGCGCAAGTGCTCATCATGCTCCTCCATCATCTAAGAGTAGATCAAAATATCGTCAATGAATACTTGGACGAACTTGTCCAATTACTCACGGAACACCCCATTCATCAAACTCATAAATACCCCTGGGGCGTTTCTCAGTCCAAACGGTAAAACAGTAAACTCATAATGTCCAAACCTCATCTTAAAGGCGATCTTAGGGACGTCATCCTTCTTGATCCGTAACTGGTGATACCCTGATCTCAAATCGATCTTGGAGAACACCATTGCACCCTTCTTTTGATCGAACAGATCATCAATTCTCGGCAACGGATATTGATTCTTGATCATGGCCTTGTTCAATTGACGATAGTCAATGCAAAGCCTCCACAATCCCCCCTTCTTTCATATGAAAATAACAAGTGCACCCCACAGTGACACACTAGGACGTATCAGTCCCAGGTCCAACAACTCCTTCAGTTGCATTTTCAACTCTTGCAACTCCGGGGTTGACATTTGATAAGGTGTTCTTGTTATCGGTTCAGTCCCTAGTTTTAGGTCTATTGTAAACTCCAATTCCCTTTCCGGTGGCATCCCAGGTAACTCCTCTGGAAACACGTCCACAAACTCTCTCACCACTAGAAGGTGTTCTAAACCTTTCGCGACTCCCTTCTCATTTAACGCAAGGATTGCATAAAGCTTGCACCCCTTGCGCATGCTCTTCTAAAGTTGCAAGGAATAGATGAACCTCAGGGAAACTCCCTAGTTCTGTCCTACAATCACATGTCTCTGTCCCATTTTGTCTTACAGTTGAGTATCGCCTCATGCGATTCCAACCAGTCCATACCAATCATGACGTCATAAGATCCTAAGATCGTGACGTATAGGTTGGCCCTTGTGACAAAATCTCCCAGGTTAAGGACACAACCTGTAACCTTTCCTCCAAGCTTTTGTTTGGCTCCTGAAGCCATCTCCACGAAGCAAAAATCGTCATGTTCAACTACCTTTACCTTAATCCTTTTTAGCACTACACCAGAAATGAAACTCTCGGTAGCACCGGGATCTATCAAAATACTAAGGGTCTGGTCAGCGATGGTACCTGTTGTCTCGAGCATAGTCAATTGGTTCTCTGCCTGGCGGTTATTCACCGCTCCATGAATCTGATGGGCCTTGCCCATATCTCCCACGGTAGTGGGTCCGACTGATCCGGACACTCTGGTCCTCTCCACAGGGCAATCGCGCTAGTAGTGTGGCTCCCCACACATCCAACAACCCTTCTTCGGCCTAGTAGTCCTGGTACCTAAAGTAGAAGATGACGGCCCACCGACCTCGAAACCCGGTCTGTTTTGTTGAACAGGCCTAAACTGTTGTTGTGGTGGTCGACGATGTTGTTGATGCTGTGGCCCCCGATAAGGTGTCCATTGTTGAAGCATCGGTCACCAAGGTGTAGTGAAAGTGGATCCCCTCTGGAAGCCACGATATCCCGGTGTATGTCTGGTTGATGTCTGATGTTTCTATGCTCTAGATGAAACCTGTGTTGTTGGTCTCGCTGGAGTCCTAGTTTGACCCCCACTGATAAGCTCCTCCTCTGCTATGAGGGCCTTCTGGATGACATCATGCAAGGTTTGAGGCATCAAAATCTTAACCTTCGCAAGCAGGCCACCGTTAAGGTTGAAAACGAACCTGTTGACCTTAAGTTTCTCAGTATTAAGGTGCGGAGCATACCGGAGCAGCTCCATAAAATGAGCCTCGTACTCGGGCACCGTACGACCTCCCTGTCGTAAGGCATTGAACTCATTAAGCTGATGGTCAATGAATTCCTCTGAAAGGTACCTCTCTCGGAACTGTTCCTCGAACAGTTCCCATGACACATCTTCGACAACCATGTTCAGCTGCGATAGGAGCGTTTTCCAACATAGAAGAGTGCTCCCCTTCAGTTAAAAGACCGCCATGCATACCTTCATGTTGGAGGTATAATCGCAAAGTGAAAAGAACATCGCCATGTTCTCCAACCATGCCTCGACGGCTGTACCATCAGAGGCACCAAAGAACTCGAGAAATTTGACCTTCTCGAGTTCACGGTGAACACTACCAGTACCGACCGGAGCGCGCGACAGAACCTCAGCAGGTGTCGGTGCCCTGGCTTCATTTCTGTCCAATCGGCTGATCAGTGCCTCAGACATGCGCTGAAAGGATCTCATCATTATGACCAACTGCTATCTTCTCCTATTCGAAAACCTACTCGTCTCCCTGGGGGGTAGACCCCTCAGTCGTGGATGCTACTGGAGGCATCGTGCCCCCTCTCCTAGCACCCCGTCGTTTTCCTTCACGGTGTCCTCTAACCATGATTACCTACACGCACACAAGTCAACTCAATCAGCAACAGTATAATCAATCATATCAATGAAAGTTGTAGCGATACCAAGTCGCGGGTTGAACCTCACTCTGATACCATATGTAACAAACCTCCCGTTCATCATGACATCAAGCCTCTCCTAACAAGTGCAAATTTATTTATTTATTTATTTATTTTGTGTGTGTGTAGGAAGGTAAGCATGACATTATACTCAACAACGCAACATGACGATGAACACTACGCAAGAAACTCTCGCAACCTAAACATGATGACCTGACAAGAACAAGAATGACTACCTGCCCGTCCTACCCTGCAATGGTTAGGACCTCCAGGACACATAAGCAACGCTCAAGCCCAGGTTCCCATCGATCTTGACCATTTAAGGTTTTAGGGTTGGCGACTGTTCTGAGGAACAAGGAGGTGTCTACATCTCGCCTGACACAAGCAGACCAAGCAATTAAATGTTTACAACCAAGTACAACAATAATTAAATGAACAACCACATCCTCTACGGAAGGCACAAGTTAGAAAATACTCCGTCAACAACCAACCATTATTTAATACAAGGGCATTATCTATGACTCAAATTGGAATTAATTACAGATCAATTACTCCATTTAATTTCCATTATCCGACGAGTTACCAACCGAACCTTAAAAATAAAGTAAATTTAATTAATTGCAAAATCCCCATTTACTAATATCATAATATCTTATTGTACTTAGTTTAAAAAGACATTACATTTTATATGTTATCCAATAACAATAAAAATCCTTGTAATCAACTTATATTAATTTAGCCATGGAAATTTATATTATTTAAAAGATGAAGGTAAGTGTTGTTAGAACCAATCTAATCATAACAAGAATTATAAAACCACTTTTTTTCACAAATGACACATTCAACTCCGCAACTTAATGGTGTGGGATTATTGTTAGCATCCAACCATTATGCCATGTAATAACATTTAAATCAACAATGAGAAAACTAAAACTAAGTCGTAAATCTTGATAACCATGGCAACCATCTTAAACTAGAATGCTACCATCAAATTGAATAAAGAAGCGAAAACAAGGCATTTATCATAAGGCAGATAAAAAATAACCGGGAATTTGATGTAATGCATATAACAAGGCATTTAGAAATAATAAATAAGCAATTAATATGGCATTGATAAAATTTACTACCAGGAAAAAAAATATAAAGGTAAGGACTCAGGGCAGGGGCAACTAGCAAGGCTCACAGTGCCTCGTTGCGAGGCCTAGTGCACAGGAGAAGGCATGAGCTAAGTTAGCGGAGAATTCTTCATACGACGAATGATTAAGAGAACCCAACATTATTCAACCAAATTATTTTAAGGAAAACGTTACACAACCAAAAGTAATACAGCAAAAAGGGATGCAGCAAAAACGTTAATCAACCAATTCATGTTACAACAATTCGTTGTATAGGAGTTTAATCAAGCGAAATTGGGTTCCAGCCAAGCATTAAACACCAAGGGTTGAGGGGCGAGATTATATTCGCTGGCTAAAAGACGTAATAATCAAGTAAAAGTTCGTTGTGGTCAAGGAAAAAATTCACTGTCAGCAAGTGTAAAACAAGAGTGGTTGTGATGGGTGAATACAAATTTCTTGCAGTAACCAGAGATAGAGATAACAGAAAAACTAAAACGCAAGAGTTGTAGCAGAACGTTATATAAAATTTAACATCAGTTTACTTTTTCAATAAACAAGCATATCCAAGCATAAGTCCTAATACCATCTACCAAACAGAATTGAAAAGTGTACCATTACCTGATCGCCCGCTCCGAATGACGTCCTGCGTGCTCCGTGCAACTTGTTGGGCCCCAACAACTCCCCCTATATTTTTACAAAATTTAAAGGGCCCCTATTAGAATCTTGATAATTATAATGAGCTACAGAATCAACCTTTTCAAATAGTTATATGCCTTGGCTTGCTTTGAGACAAACTTAATACATTCACTATAGTATGAAACATTCATTACAAGAGTATATGTCAAAAGTTAAAAATGACCATAAAAATCTCAATTTAAACAAAAACGTTAATTTTTATCAAATGTTTACTTTTGTTTAAATTTTTGATTAGGTGTTTATTCTTTTGCTGATTAGAAAGTTTGACTATTTTGAATAATGGGTTCAATACTTCATTAAATAATATCTTGGTTGGTTTCTCATTTTCATAAAATCATTTGCTGATATTAATTAATTAAATTATTTTTTCATTTTGCATCTCATTTCAAAATAATAATAATAAAAGAATTATCTATCATTTGTTTGATTTTGTAAAAGTCTAAAATTAATAATTTTTCTCCATTAACTTGAAGCTTCTAGATCATATTTGAAAACAAATTATAAATAATGTTTGTTTATAAGTTATAGTTAGTTTAAATTCATTTTTTATTTTTCTAGATTTTGTTTTATTCACAATTTTTAGGTTATTAA
>SNQJ01S0025396.1:129951-172562 GCA_010110895.2 Picea sitchensis
GTGCCCATCTCTGTGCTCACAGCAAGTCCAAAAGTCCTCATGAAAATCTCTCCTCTGTCCCATGATCCTCCCGCCAACCTTCCCCTTTCCCTTATCCCTCCTTCGCCGACTCATGCAGTTACTCCTCCAACCACCCTCTGTGCCTGTCCCTTCTCCCCCCTTAAATGTTTTATATTCTCGGGATTCATAGGCTCCCTCTCTGCATACGCAACCATTTTTAAAAAAATTCCATTGATCTTTTAAGATTTATTTCTCAGGTCATTAAATGTGGTCTTGTAATTAAAGTATTATTTAGTTAACCACAATTATTTTATTTACTTGATTTTACTTTATAATCTTTAAATATTTATTTAATTAGGGTCGTTACAGATCTAGTTTTGTTTTCCTTGTCCAAGTAGGTGTTATAAATGACCATTATGTCCCCGACGAACACTTGTCCACTTCAGCGGTTGTTCAAGCCCTCTATTGATAGTATTTTTGGTGTTATAAGTTTAGATCCGATGACATTTTTTTAACAGGACATGTAATGTGAATGGTAGTCTACATTATTTTTTTGTTTTCTTTTTCCTGTCATAAATGTACAAGTAGAGGCACAACTTGGATGAAGTATGGAGCCAGCGTTTTGCAACCATACCTCTTAGTCTACGGAACTTGCGCTATGTTCGGCAACCCACTTGCACTCGTTGATACTTCCTGTGAACTGTAAAGTATGTGTTGCAGATGAAATCAACATATTTATCATGGCATAGATGAATAAATAGCTGAGAATATTTGTTTGGTAAACATATGAGGAACACAATGTATGAATATTTACCTTTGGCCTTGTTTGTCTGTTGATGTTTGCAATGATTGACTACTCATGGCCATGTCACTAGTCCAACTTTTTCTGATGCAAGCATGTGTATATGAACATCAAAAGGACAAAATAAGCATATGCATTGTATATTGTCCATAATTGTTCTGAATGTCACATACAAGGTCGAAGGAGATGGAATACAAAATAGGGTGTCAAGGGATACTCAGGAAACATGAGGACCCAACGGTCAAATTGTATGCCATGGATTTTTTTACTGTAAAAAAGTGTAACAGGGAACAGGGCATGATGGGGGGTATTGCGAAAAATCTATATATCGTGGAACCTCTGAAGCTAGACGAGCTTTCTTGAACCCGCTAGCCCGGGAACCCGCGATCGAAAAAGTGGCTAAGTATGGAATGAGGAAACCGTCAGTCGAAGTCATGATATAGAAGCATTAGTATAAATATGAACTCGTGATTCCACCAACCTGTGCACCTAGACATTTTGGGAAATACGACTAAGCAAAGCAACCAAAAAGCAAAAGTAGACGAGAAAAATGAAGGGGAATTTAGTTAAGTATAGAAGAGGGAAAAAAAAAGGTATAATAGAAAGTGGGAAAATTAGAAATGGGGTGGGGAATGTTTGGAAGCGGGAAGTCTCAACAAAGGCCCATTGTTTCCAAATCATCGTTTTCTAGTCCAATATTATATACACCCACTTGTTTTGTGTGTTTGATTTACTAACACATTTGGTATACATTTTTTAATATTGTACTTCATCCCCCTCTATTGTGGCATATAAGAATTCATATTCATGTCCAACTAATCTATTTCTTTCAATGTAGCAACGTCGAGCATACAGTGTACATGAAGGTAAGTTAGTATGCAGAAAGACATGTAAAGAAAATAAATACAATTCTATTCATTTCAATGTAGCAACAAAGAGAATACAATTCACATGAGGATAAGTTACTATGTAGAAAAATACGTAGTATCTACATACAGTAAATTAGGTGCAAAGAAGTAGAACAGGTAGAACAAATATACAAAAAATAAATGAAATACTAAACACTGGAATATGAAATAAGAGTAGAAGCATGCACCTTTGTATCTCATCTTCTACATTCGCGACAAAGAGTCCATCGTCTTCTCCAACTATTATGTTTGTTTAAATGTAGCAATGCAGAAAAATACAATGGACATGAAGGTAAGTTGGTATGCAGGAAGACATGTAAAAAAAAAACAAAGTTTGATTTATTTCAATGTAGCGGCACAGAGAATACAAAGGATATGAAGATAAGTTATTATGTAGGAAGATACACAATATCTACATACAATAAATTATGTGAACAAATATACAGACCATAAATGAAATACAAAACAATGGAATATGAAATAATAGCACAAGCATGCACCTTTGTATCTCATTTTCTACATTTGCGGTAAAGACTCCTTCTTGTTCTCCAGTTATTCTGTTTGTTTCAATGTGGGAACACACAAAATACAATGAACATGAATGGAAGCTGATATGCAGGAGAGAACAAGTAATATGTACATACAATAAATGAGAATCAAGGAATAGAATAAAAGATAGTTAGAAACATGAACCTTTTCTTTTTTTGATCCATGGTTGTAATTGTATAGAGTTTTTCCCGCCCAAAAAATATTACAAGCCAAAAAATATTAAGAAATTGCATGGCCATAGCTGAATGATTTTGGTTTTGTGCGACAAAGTATCCAGATATCCTTTGAGACATGGAAATATAATTTTGCAGTATCTTTGATGTACATCTCATATTTCAAGTATAAGACAAATTGTATCGTGGTCAAACCAGTCTGTGTACATGATAAAGAGGTTGTATTGTGATATGGACACATTTCACCATATATGGTTAATAAGTGCATTTTGCACATGTTTTATCTTAACAAAAAAACAACAGACATTGTAATTGCACATGTAATTGTCCAATTATTTGTTATGCTACTATTTTGTATCACGTCAACACTGAAGTATCCTAGAATGATAATGGTTCCATCCAAATGTAAATGGTGTGATGCATTTGAGAACACATTCATTATGCTAGCAATGTTGCATGCCAAGCAACATAGAAACTTAATATTGCAATTTGCAATCCACGGAACACCACTCTTGCTAGCACTATCCTAGTATCATTTTCTTCTACAAGAACATTTTGCAAAGGCATGTAGGTATGGTTCAGATCTAGGAAAAATAATTGGAGCAAAATTTAAGAGCAGGATAGGCGGGCAGGGGACAGGTGTTAGATCTCGACCTTGCCAGACACGGCAAACGACAGAATCGTAGGTCCACTTGTTGGTGTAGGACCTGAACACTGCAAAGTGAAAAAAAAAAACAACTCCAATAGCCGACGCAGGACTCCAACCTTGCAAAGTCGAAGAAAACAAAAGAAAACAACAAGCGACAAACTAATAAGGAAGGACAAACAGGCCCAATTGCAGCCTCAGGACCTCAAACTCCCAAACTTGAACCAAACAACAACAAGCAACAACTGACGAACCAACGAACAAGCAATAACCACTGAACCAGTAAACAACATATGTATCTCTAATGATTACCAAATTTCATCCCAAACATATGACGAGCAAGCCAGTAGAAATAATCAAACATTCTTACTTGCAAACTACAAACAATAAACATAAAATAACGAATAGAAATAAAATTATGGCATCGAAACTTAGTCTGCAATGATGAACGACATAAGCACAGGTCAAATTGTGGATGCAATACTTGGACCCCGCAAATTAAAAAAAACAGCTCCAACTGCGGATGCAACACCCCAACCCTGCAAAGTTGAAGTAAACAAAAGCAAGCAACAAGCACCAATAGGTCCAACCGCAGGTGCAGGTACTCAACCTTGCAAAGTTGAACCAAACAACAACAACCAACAACCGACGAACCAACGAACAAGAAGCACCCACTGAACCAGTAAACAATGTATGTATCTTCAACGATGACCAATTTGCATTCCAAGCATAGAAGAAGTATGAAACATACAATGTCTATGCAACTAGCGGTGGACAACAATATTGTCCAAATTCACTGCAACATTGTATGGAAAAATTCGAGGAAAAATGTATTGTGAGAAACCTATTTAGGTAAACATTTAAGGTTGTCAAGTTGTTTAAGGACCTGGCGGTATACATTTAAGTTGTCAAGCTTGTTTAAGGACCTCGCGCTATGTAAACATAAACATTAAAAAACAACTTCGATGCTCACAAAACTTTCTGTACATTTCAGTGAAACCAAAATTTATAGTCAAAAGACATATTACTATAAAGTCAACCAATTATTAGAGGGACTAATAAAAATTGCATATTTACAAAGTTTTTAAAATAGATATTATATATACTTTAATTATTTCTCTTAATAACTATAAGAAATAAAATTTCCAGATTTATAATTCTCGTGCACATCAGTATTGACTGAACTTAAAATTTCAACACTATACGACAAGGAAACTACTCCATAATCTAGTCGGGTCGTACTTGAAAACTGATCAATGCAAGACCATACAGAGTAAGTGCGTAATTGCTTGTTCACATGAGACTACATCCTCAATGGATATCCACTTACCTAGTGGGGTTGTAATTGACAAGGTGAGGCAAGATAAAATGGAAGAATTGATCGAGACTGGATTGGAATTGAAAAGGCCAGAGGTTCTGGAGGAGGCTTATAGGTTGATAAAGACGGCCTTATGGTGTATTCAGAGCAATTCGGATCTAAGGCTCCAGTTCAAAATACACTCACTCACATGTCCACCTTCCCATATACCATCATACTTTAAATCCTTAAGTATTGAAATCCATATTTCTTTAGTGAAGTTGCACTCCACAAAAATATGGTTCACAGTCTCCTCACAAATCCCACAAAGGATACATCTGCTAGGGCCATGAAAGCCACTTTTAACTAGATTTTCCCAAGTTAGTATTCTTTGTTCTAACAGTAGGCACATAAAAAGTTTAATTTTTAATGGCAATTGCCATTGCCATAGATCACAATACCATAATACAGGTTCATCCACTTCATCCTCCAACATTTTTACTTCATAGGCTTTCTTTGCACTTACTTGTCCACTTTTGATATCCCATGACCATATTAAATAATCTTTTTCATTATTCAGTTCAACTCCCAAGTTTATTAAACCTTTTATATAGGTATTCCATTCATATTTTGAGTCTCCTTCCAAACCTATAATCTCTGCCTTTAACCACCATGTCTGTCTTGTATTTTCTAGATCCATTGTTCTTATTTGAGACAAAAATTGTATTCCTAGCTACTTTAGTTTTGTTATAAGATTTCTTGATAAAAGATAGAAGTTATGAGCCCCTACCAAAGGATAAATACCAATTCTGACAACCCTTCCATCTCCTGGTTTCCAGGCTAGCCAATCATTTATAATACTTAGAGAAGAAGTAAGGGTCCTCCAAAAATTAGAACCACTTGTCTGCTTTATGTTACCTTGTCTAAGCCATGCAACCACAGACTTCTTCCTAAGGTATTTTTTTACAACTACCTCATGCTAAAGTCCAGGTACCATGAGGCATCTCCACAATCTTTTTGCTACAATTGCTTTCCCAAACATAAAAAATATTTTTTAATCCCCACCCTCCCAGCTTTTTAGGTTTGTCTAGTTTATCCCATCTTATCAAATGTATCCCTTCTTTATCCTTTTTTCCAGGCCACACAAATATAAAAATTTTACTTCTGATAATGTTTAGTATACTTTTTGCAATCTTAGCGAGTGATAGACAATAAACAGATATACTTTCAAGTATAGCTTTTGTTGGTACCACCCTTCTCCCTAAACTTAACCTTCTTAGACTCCATCTTGCAATCCTTTTCTCAAACTTTCTCACCAACCAAAACCAATCAGTCTTCTTATAACAATTGGGTTTAAGGAAGCGTCTGAGATACTTAAAACCTGAATCAACTGAAGTTACATCATAAGGCAGGAAGTCCTTCAGTACTGCAAGTTCCTCTGTTGTCCATCCAACTTCAAGGAACATTGACTTCTGTGGACTAAAGGCCATACCAGTAGCTTTACTGAAACTTTCTAAGATATCCTTATATAAAAACAACTCACTAAAACTTCCATTCCCAAACAGAATTATGTCATCTACAAACATCAAATGTGTTATGCTTATTCCTCTAGCCATCTGAATGCCTTCTAAGTTATTTTCTCTTACCTGTTCCTTAATAGCCCTGCTTAAGCCTTCCACTAAAAGAAGAAAAAGAAAAGGGGATAATTGACACCCTTGTCTTAATCCCCTTGTGCTTTTAAAAAAATATGTAGGCTTGACATTGATCAATACAACAAAATTTGCAGATGATACACACCCCATAATCTAGACAGTAACATCTAAGCTCAATCCCACCTGTAGCAGCACCAGTCTTAGGAAACCCCAATCAACTCTATCATAATCCTTTATCATGTCCAGTTTGAGTACCAAATCTTTGATATTTTTAAATTTTATACTATGCAAAAATTCTTGATGTATGCCAATAGCATCGGTGATTTTTCTGCCCTCCAGAAAGCCAAATTGTTCTTTTGATATACGATAAGAAAGATAAGTTTTAACTCTAATGGCGATAATTTTTGTGATGATTTTATACAACATGTTACAAAGAGATATGGGCCTATGATCCCCAAAATTTTATGGATTTTGACTCTTTGGAATTAGAGAAAGAAACGTTGCATTCAAATCTCCCGAAACCTTCCCTTTTTTTCTACTCTCTTCAATCATCTCCACTAATTCGTCATTGAGAATGTCAAAAAAATCTAGGAAAAACTTTGCGGTCCAACCATTAGGCCCATGGATTTTTGAAGCTTTAAAGCCTTTGAGAACTAACAGACTTCTTCTAAAGATACAGGTAAGGTTATCCTTTGAATATCATCTTTTGATAACATCCTAGGATAATTCTTTAAGATTGTCATTTGGTCAGTAATGACAAGGTTCGAGTGTGACAAGAAAGCTTTACGGAAAAATACAACTGCTTCTTTTTGTAATTCTTGATTTCTAGAGATCCTTGTCCCATCCTCCTTGGACAACTCCCAAATAGTGTTAAGTTGTTTTCTAGCGTTGGCATAGGCATGAAATGTTTTTTTGTTTCTATCACCTGAGGCCAGCCAGTTCAAGAGACTCTTCTGTCTCTAGGTTTCCTCTTCTTGTTTCAAAAGAAATATTTTTCTTTGTTATTTTTCATCAATCAGCTTTCTATCATTTTCATTCTCATAACCACTAGGATGATTAGAATAAATTTTATCTAGTTCCATCTCCAATTTAACCAATTCTTCACTTGATCTTTTCTTTTTCTTTCTTCCCCACTTAATTAACCAAGCCTTGAGTATCTTTAACTTCTGTACCATTGACTCCATAGGATTTAAGATTATTGTTCCCAATAGTCCTTCCCAATTGGACTTGACATAAGTTACAAAATCTGGCTCATCCAGCCAAATAGAATTGAACTTAAAGGGATATCTGACCAACCTACTTTATATTTCCAAATGTAGAATTATTGGCAAGTGGTCAGATATATTTTCATTACAAATTACATATCTATATCTAAAACATGCAGAGGCGAGCTCCTCAAAAAAAAAAAAAAAAAAAATGATCCAGCTCTTGGCAATGAACTCCTGACCTCTTCTACCATTTCTCCAAGTAGGCAGCAATTTTAAAGGTTCCACATCCACCATCCCCTCCTCTTGTATCAACATGCTAAAGTAAGTCTATAAAGAATCCACTCTAGCATGATCACCCCACAACTCTCTAAAAGAGGTAGTAAAGTTGATAACACCTCACAAGATTACATTTTGTTGTTTTAGAGTTCCATCATTCTTTATCTCCTCCCAAAAGGCCTCTCTATCAGAATACGACTCGTAGCAATTGATCACCTTCAAATCTCTATCTAGGTATTTTACACATCCCTCCAATAGTATCCCTATAGGAATCAGGTAAGCTGAAAAATCATCTTTCCTTGGATTCCATGCTGAGATCAGCCCACCAGACAGACCTGAGGAATCCACTCCACAGAAAAACCAGTGTGGTAACATTTTACCAAAAATATCCCTTGTGTTTTCCACCCCTACCATAGTTTCATGTATAAGCATAACGTCAGGTTTCACTAAATCTAGAAGTCTTTTTAGGGCTAGGTACTTGGAGATTCCCCCCACTCCTCTCACGTTTAGGGTGACCACAATCATCTTTTAGCACGTCCATCAACCACTGTGTAGCAATTAGTCTCACCAATCTGCTTCTCATTCCCTAGCCTCCTTGCACTCCTAGTCTTTAAGGGTGAGTAGTCTATTTCGAGACCTCCATGAAATGCCCCTTTTTTCATAGTTTTTTGGCCCCTCATAAAGTGGCAAATAGGATTCAAAGGAGACACTTCTAAGCCTGGCTTTTCAAATGGTTTTTGAAAACTCTCCCTTCCGACTAGAATCGGAAAAGTATTTCTACTGAGGATTTCTCTATAGGACGGCATGTGGTCAACAATTGCTTCTTCAACCTTAGACAGTTCAAACGAGAGCTCCTTTCCCCCCCCATAGCTCTATTCTCCCAATGCATCAGAAACCCCCATGCATAAAAAAAGACTTTTATGGCCATGTTCTCCTGAAATAATCGAAGCCCCTGCTTGATCTAAATCAATTAAGGGTGGGGTTTCCAGTCTCACAAGATTCCCACCTTGAATATATATCCCTGTACTCGAGGAAATTAAATTAAACGAACTGCATATTTCAGTCGGGAAGTCCCGAACTCCACAGCTCTGTTCATCCAGCTCTGCACATCCCTCCGAACTCAATACAAGACTCATTTGTCCCTGATCTAGGAAGACATATGAGGTCTCTGTCTGATTTAAAACCTATTCGGTTGAGTTATCTGAGGAAACAGGGACCTCTTCAAGAGCTACAGCCCCTGCGAATGTGGGTATAAACTTGACCGAATTGAAAAATATATCAGGTTTCGGTCCAGTCTGAGGGACAGACTCCTGAAACAGTTCCAAAGAGGTTCTAGGAGCTCCCAAGAACCCTCCACTAACTACTGCCCCCCCCCAACCCCCTAAACCAATCGATAACAAGCCTTATCGATATCATATTTT
Source organism: Picea sitchensis (assembly GCA_010110895.2). Taxonomy (NCBI): domain Eukaryota; kingdom Viridiplantae; phylum Streptophyta; class Pinopsida; order Pinales; family Pinaceae; genus Picea; species Picea sitchensis. The sequence continues at coordinate 138,884 of SNQJ01S0025396.1, forward strand.
TTTCCCTCAAACTTTAGGCAATAATTAATTGGTGACCCCACTAAACTCCCTTCAACCTTCCTTCCTACATGAAAAAAAGACAGCACAGGTCCTACACAATCCTTCAAAACCGGATCTGAAAACACCTCACTCGCAAGGTGGAATCTTGACTCCAAACCCTCAAAGGGAGCACTGGAAAAATTTTGAGGCTTCCCACCAACCATGAATCTATCTTCCATTAAAATGTCTGAGGGAGGAAAAAAAATATCAAAATTAGAAGATATTATCTTACCCAGAGGGGAATCATGTTCCAATTCCAAATGAGGAAGATGTTCGAAAGATGAATGTTTTTCTGATTCAGCAATGCCGAAAACGCCAGAGTCCTCGCTTCCAACCGCAGCCGCATCCTTTAGTTGTCTTCGGCATTGGTATCAAAGGTGACCCGTACATTTGCAGTCAAAACACCTGAACAGAGTCCCCAGGTAATCCAGGTGTTGTAGCATGACTGTATATCTCCACACCACTTCAATTCCTGCTAGTAATCGCTCTTGCAAGTCCACCTCAACCAAGATTTTTCCCGAGCGCCTATCAGATCCAGTGATTAACTTTGGATCTACGCTTAGAAATTTCACTAACCTTTCACCAGTCTCCTTGAAAGCCTCTAAATTCCATAGGAAGAGCGGCCATCCAGAAAAAAGTATTCAGAGATGTCTGAATCGAAAGGTTTCCTTCTCTGGGTTAAAGGCGCAATGCCACTTTTTTAGCATCAAACTCCCTCCCTTTACCAACCACACATGTTTGAAAATTTTCTTTGCGTCCTCCTGGGTATTGAAAACGAAGCAATACCATCCTTTAATAAGGATGTATACTTCCAAAGAATAACCCAGACCCGAGCGCCAGGTTTCTTCCACCCAACTCAAAATGTCCCTAGCTCTTAACGCCCTATAACTGAACTTTCCTACCAAACCACGCGTAGAAACGAGGCTAATCTCTTTCATCCCTATGTCTTTTCCGAGAGTGACTCTTGGCCTTTTTGACTTAGCTTTCCAAGACTTTGTACTAGTCTTATTTTATACCTCCTTCCCAGTTCTATGCTCTACACCAACTACCAACACCACCTTCCTCCTAGATTCCTCCACTATCTCACGCAGTTCTACTAGCTCCCTTAGTGGATGAAACTTAGCCCTGGCCTTAATATTTACCGAATTGGTTTGAAGAGCATCTCTTGTATTATTCGACCTTTCTGTATTACTCTCATACAAACAACTAACTTGTTTGTCTGCCAAATCCTATGGAGTATAGTCCGAATGAAGGTTAGGTGGTGATCCTCCCCAAACCTCACTCTTCTCGATGTATCCATTAAATGTATTATTTAATCCCCTATCCTTTGCAAACTTTTATCCCCCATCCTTTAAACCTACCACTGTTACGCCATTTGTCCCCCTTACCTCTTCATGTACCCTTGCATGTTTATACCTTTGTAGGTCTTCCTTGTAGACTTTGTTATATTGTAGTATACCCCCCCGACTCCACCACTTATCCTCTTCCATATGATCTATAAACACCGCCACCTCACCTGCCATTATTTTCCTAGTTTTAGAACTTCACTACTCTAAAACTCACCTATTCCAATTAGTATTGATACACAGAGAAGAATTCCACTAAGTCAAGTCTCCCATGGAAGAGATTGCACAGCCTCCAAACCATGGTGATAGCCTGGTTCAGGCCAAATCCTAACCTCCAGGCCCCAAGTTAATTGGATGTTTTATGTTACCTGTACACGCGAAGGTGATTGTCTTTGCAATGGAAAGTATAGAGAGTATACTATACAGTAATCTTTACACACCATTAATGATATCATCTTGTGATCGACAGTAACACCCTACAGTGTGATATATCCAAACCCAGTCCTTCTCAATTTTATCTATGTAAATAGTCCCTTGTATTACTTTGACTGATGGAAATTTTATCTATGTGCATAGTTCTTTGCATCACGTTGACTCGTGGTTATTATTGTAAAATTTTCAGACCCCAACCTGGTTTCAAGTCTTACTGAGACACATAGTTAAGATCCCAACCCGCATTGCACATTTACTACTGCATATTAGTAAGCATGAAATTAAATGTTCATAACTGAAACACAATAAGTCTGCTATAGCAAAATAAATCACACAGAGAGAAAATTCAACACAGAGATTTGGTCTACAAATTGAGACCCTCGAAAAACCCACTAAGGGGAAAACTAGTGAGAGGAGGATTTTATTATTCAGAGAAATGAGAGATATTTATAGCAGTCATCTTCAGTAATTAATACACACACTTATCTAGTTTTTCATGCATAAACTCAACATAGAAAATAGTGCCAAAATTGCTCCTTGATTTATGTGCCAGAAATCTGTACAATATGGTCTCAGTGTTGCTATTGTACTTTTCCTCGATCTATGTGCTCAAAAATTGCCTTGGAATTCATGCCACAATCTTCGCATGTGGTCTCTCTCCCACTAGAATTTCTCAAGCTCTTGCTCTCTCAAACTCTAGGAATGAATGAATGAGGGTGCCTTAGTCTCTAGGTAGACTTGGTGGAGGAAACTGAAGAGCTATGAATTTTCGGGCAGAGAAGATAGATGTGGGTGATCCTCTGCCCGACAACCTGTTCATATCCCTAGCGGTTAGATCCCTTAGGCGTGGATGCTACTAGAGGCATCGCTCCTCCTCCCCTATCACCTTGTCGTCTGCCTCCGCGGCATCCTCTAACCATGATTACCTGCACGAATACATGTCAACTTAATTAGCAACATGATAATCAAATATCAAATCAACGAAATCCGTAGTGATCCCAAGCCGCGGGTTGAACCCCCTCTGATACCATATGTAAAGACCCTAACTGTTGCGACTACTAGCGAAGCAGAAAGTGCAATTTTTTTATTTTTTTTTAGGCAGGAAGGTAACGACGAAAACAATTGAACCACACAACTGATGACGAACACCACACACACACAAATCATGCAACAGACAACAACAAATTAACAATAGCACATTGAGCAAATGGGTGAAACATGCGAAAATCAAGGATAGATAGAAATGACTACCCGCCCGACAAAAACATGATGACGCCTACAGGCTAAGGGACAAGATCCACACTCCTATCACAACAGTATCGACAACCAATAACTAGAACCTCAAGGGTGCGCAAACCCAACGCATGAAGGTGTTACAACCCAAGCGTTAACAACAACTTACAATGATCAACAACACCCACAACGGTAAGCACTGACTCCAACCAAGTTATCATTCGCCACTATATAATAGGGCGTGCCATGACCCCCTCATCTGGAATCATGTTGTCCCCTGGCGATAGATGCGAAAATAACCCTGGCGCAACATAGCCTAACTGGACCAAGGACTCAAGAATATCTAGTGCACTAGGAGCCGAAATCACTGACAAGAAGACTACATCCACATCCCCAAGCAATAGGTCGAAAAGACGCCATATGACATCAGTCAAAAAGAAATTGTGCAAACTATTACACGACTTCACCAACAACCAAACCATTATCTGTTAAACAATATCCCTAAGTGCGAAGGAGTGATGTATTATCAAGCTACTAGGTTCATTAAATTTATCATAAGGTGACCTAAGTTAGGCACTAAACAACATCTATAAACGTTGACTAACAATCTTAACATTAAAAGACTATTCAAGAACAGTAACCGACCAATATAATAATAAAAACACAACATTCTTCAAGTAATGACATACCCTTCTATTAAAAAGGGGTTTGATTAATTCACTTAATCAACCACTTTTACATTTCTATTTGACACTAAACAAGGAAGCCATGGACCCCAAAATGTAACACTTCTAAAGAATTTATCATTTAAACATAAACTAATACTAGACATTAATCGATAAGGATTACCAATCTTTACCCAAGGAATAAATTTTCCTAACTTCTAAGTTAAAAATACACTGCCCAATATAACATTATGAAGCATAGATTAACCACTAATTAGGAATCATCATTATCACTGTATGTATGAAGTGTATAACATGTATAACTAATATTAATATCTGAAACGATTATCTATTGACATCTAATAATGATATCACCATTGGTAGTGATATCTAAAAGAAGTAAATGATAGATCGTTGTTGTCACAAGAAATAGCTATAAAATAATGTTGTCATAAAAATAAAATAAAATATAGATAGAAATAAAATAAGAAGTGTTGTTGTAAACATCTACTCCATGTGTCATAAAGAATCTATGTCACGAGTTAAGTATTCATTCTCTATCACATATTCACCATAAATCGCCTTTACAAAAGAAATTTGCTACTTATTTCTATTAGAACACGGTGGTCCAACCCATTCTGAATCACGAATTATCATTGATTAACTATAAAAAATGCAGCCATAAAACACGCTCAATAATAAAGAGCAGTCATATAACACACTGACTATTCCATCAAGGGTTCACTACCAGTCGCTACCAAATAATCGCTAGGTATTAAAGATATCAAGACAACTCGTATTCATTTTGAAGTAGGAAAGGTTGGAGAGAAACATTCAAATAATTATCCTCATCCTTGTTGTTGGAGTTGAGTTTAATTGAATTATATTAAGCATTAAAATCCTATGAATCCTTTGTAATAGTTAACCTTCTTGAATTCTATTAAATTGGGAATGACAATAATTATGAATATTGTTGTCATATCAATTGGAAAACAACTGTCATAAAAATTGCAAATCGTGGTCAAGGTAAAGGTAATGGCTGACCAGAAAAGGGTAAAACGTAGTCAATACAACATGAAATTGTTGGTTTAAAATACACAGTCAACAACATATCTCAGTGCAAGAGAATCATTGTTTAAAGGGAACGCTGGAGAGATGTCATTGTCACAAAAATCATAGGTATACGACCACGGGTTTTGCTGGCAAGGGTTCACTAAAAATGCAGGTGTAAAGAACGTATTTTGCTGGCATTCAGGGTCACAACAAGAACAAAACCAATATGATGTATCACTCATCGCTTAAACATACACTGAATAGGCAGATTATACGAAGGCTGGAAATGCAGACTAGAATGTGTTGAACTCAGTCTGAAAATATTCTATGCTTCTATTGATATGGGTCTTATGTTTATATGTCTGTTAAGTAAAAAAGAAACTATTAAAGAGGTTGTTCATAACACTGTCATAAGAAAAATAATGTTGTTTCCATAAAAACAAAATGCAGATATATAACCATCTTATAACGTAGACAAAAATAATAACTAATAGTGCTAACAAAATGACATAAATTTTCATTCCAGAAGGGTAAGTTCGTCGTCTAAAGCATGGCAAGGTCGCAGTCCAATAAGAGGGTAAATTGCTAACTGTAAAGTGGTAAATTGCAGAGTTTAAAAAAAACGCAGAAGGTATTAGAGGGTTTCAGAGAGGAATGGTCATGCTAGCAGAATTGCTCAATCACAAGAAGGCGCAATGACAATCAATCAACCCAGAACAACAACATGGGTAGACAGCTGGACAAACCATCCTTCACTCATCATCCATGCACATAAAAGAAGGGAATTAGGATCTATAGGTCTATTAACACCGAAGTGACGACCGTCGTTCCGACTCATGGCCGACTGCTCAGGTGTGGACTGATTATCTAAGGATGAGGATGAAAGATAAAACACATCTCTTCACATAATCAATAAAATAAACACGACAATCATAGCATTCAAGGATCGAGCCAAGGGAATCAATTCAAGCAGCGAGCATAATGCTATGATAATATTGAGTTCTCAGTTAAAATGTTAAGTAACCACATTTCTTTACACAATAACAGTACATAAATGAAAGTGCAAGATCAATAGTAATCTACCATGCAAAATAAAATCTTGCATACTGTATCCCAAGGTGACAGCTCTGAGTCGTTGTACCGCACGCTCTATTCCGCTCCCTCTTGTCGATCGATGTGACTTCACCGGTACCTCCCAGCCAACGCTAGGGGTACTCTTCTTTCCCTTTATCCCCCCGAGCCGCAAAGGGGCCACGCACTCTAAACCAAAGAACAACTAGCAACCAGGTCACCTCGAAAGGTCGAGTTACCACTCGTACCCAAGCTGGGAATCCCAACTCCCACGCGATAATTCAGTCAAGTCAAAAATTCAACGGTGTAACGTTATGCACAAAATATCAGATCCATCCTCCTCCTCCTCCCTCCTTTATATAGATTTTCTAAGTGATTCCTTCCCAAATTCCCATTTAATTTATTGTTCAATAATTTAATTCAGAAAATTCCTCCCCCATACACATGTCACCCATCCCCTTCATTGCACCAGAAATTAATTTTATTAAATATTTAATTACTCCTATTTCCCTCACCCACATAAAATAATTCCTAAAATCACTCCTAGTTGTCCCCATATTCCCTTACACATTTTAATGACTCACGCCCTTACTAAATTCCTAGTTGAGTTCAATTTAAAAAGTTCTTAAAGGCAAGGTTCCTTACTAAGTTGGTCATTCTTCTTTTTTCTTATGTTTCCCTTTTTCTTTATGTTTCTCCTTTTTCCATTAGTTTCCTAATTCTTTTAAGTTCCCCTCTTTTCCCATTTTATCTAAAACTCAAATTAGCAAGTGTAGAAATTACCTTTTCCCCTTTTTCTTTTTAATTAGCATATGTAACAAAACAATCATTTCTTTTTTTTTTTAATTTTATCCCCCAAAGTAATTTGATTTTTTTATAAATTAATTGAATTTCTTAGTATTATTAGTATGATTATTAGTATTATTTATATATTTATATTAATATTATTTATATATTACCACAAGTATCACTTAGACCTAGATTTTATTTTCCTAGGCTGGGCGACATTTTATTAGGGAAATTGTTTTTAAATCTTTCTTATCACATTATTAGTTCTAAGGCCATCTAGGTTTATTCACTTATTATTTAACAACACGACGTGCCCCTTCAGGACGCACTAGGTGCTCCAAGGGTGCCACTCGCCTCATTCTGTTTCCCTTGCACGACATGCCCTTCAGGATGCACTATGTGCTCCAAGGGTGCCACTTTCCTCTTTTCATTTTTCTTGCGCGACGTGGCCTTCAGGACACACTACGTGCTCCAAGGGTGCCACTCGCCTCTTGACTCACTTGGTAGACATAAAAAAAAACTAGAGTCAATACTCCATCAGGTGATCTTGTGGGAGACTAAGGGTCTCTGAGGAATACGGCCCCTTCCTTATTGCGTGCCCCTTAGAATCATCGTGAGTGATTGTCGCAGTCTTCCCTCATGACATCGTGGGTCTTCTCGAACTAGGTAATCGTTAACCTACAGTTCGATCGACGACGAGAGTGCTAGGTGGTTGTGGCAGGGTTCTTGTCCACACCTCTCCCTCAACGTCTCTGGTTGTCATTTGTGACCCCTCTACTCCACATGTGAGTTTGGTCGGCAAGCTATCGTCAGCCTGCATAATCAATGAATCATGTCAGAAATAAAATCCATAATCATAACCTCTAATCGGATTCACATATGTCATATATACAACAATCAAAACCCAATAGTCCTCTCCCTGACTCGATGCAGAGTCAAAGGGTTTCATCGATGCCTCTACATCCTCGAGGTCCAAAATCCTGCACACTTAGGAGAACCTATTCAATAACATCTGTCTATGTCAATAAAACAAAATAACATGTCATCACATCCATAATGCCTCATAATCATAATAAAACGCCCAATAGTATAATTATTTGGATCACTTGCAAGCACGTTTACTCAAAGAATAAGTTCACTTAGTGTGCGCAAGAGCGGGATGTTACAGGCACTGAGAATATTGAGAGAGATCATGTCTGGAGTGCCAGAGTTCAGTACAAATCACCAGGAGGTTTGCAAGGGGTGTGCTCTTGGGATGTACACCAAGATTGTTTTTCCAAGCAGTGATAGTGGAGAAACTGGTATCCCTAATATCATTCATACTGATGTGTGTGGTCCTATATATTTTTCATATTTTATTGGGTTCTTGTTTTATGTCTCTTTCATTGATGACTTCTCACAGAAGTCTTGGATTTTCTTCATGAATACCAAAGGACAAGTCTTCCAGTAGTTCCAATAGTTCAAATCTCTTGTGGAGAACTAGATAGGGAGGAAAATGAGAGTGTTGAGATATAATAATGGGGGGAGTATACGTCCAATGATTTCATTGAATTTTGTGCTTGAGAAGGCATCGGGAGAGATTTGAAAGTTCCATACACCCCACAACAGAATGGGGTGGCTGAGCAGAAGAACAGGGATATTGTTGGGGTTGCGAGAGACATGTTACATGATCAGGGACTACTGCTTTTTCTTGGGTTGAGTCTTGCAACATTGCAGTTTATATGCAGAATAGGAGTCCACACAGGGTCTTGGGGGACAAGACTCCCGAGAAGGGTTTCTCTGGGAAGAAGCCTGATGTTGGGCACTTTCAGATTTTTGGGTGCCTTACATATTCACATGTCCCTTCTGAGAAGAGGAAAAAACTAGATCCCATGACAGATAAGGGCATCTTTTTTGGGTATAGCGACACCTCGAAGGATTTTTGTGTATACATTCCCTCTTTGAGGAAGACAATGTTGTGACAAGATGTTATATTTTAGGAGGATAGAGCCTTCGGGAGGCCATGAGATATGGAGCAGGGTGAGCAGTCCACTCATCAAACTCAGATGAGTCCTTCATAGAGTACAGTGTCTTAGAGTTTAGGACTACCTGCTTCAAATTCGATAGGTTCACAACAGACAGGGTCATAGACCATAGTTCCTCAGGCTACTAGTCCATATGATTGTATTGTTTCATAGTCCACTAGTACACATGCGACCATAAGATCATCTTCAGATTCACATTCTTCAGGTGGTTGGATTGAGGAGGAGGTTTCCCCTCCACATGGTGCCACTTCAGAGAAGAGGAAGCCCAAGTGGATTCAGGACACTCTGAAGGAAGAACAAGGTTCAATGGAGAATCTTAGATAGGCTGTGAGAGAGAATAAACCTCCAGAGAGGTTTTGTAGCTATCTTTCAATGGTGAGAAACATCAGGGATCTAAGCCTTCCACCTTTGAGGAGGTAGTTGATTGGGAGGTTTCGAGAGATGCCATGTTGGAAGAGTACAATTCCATCATGAAGAATGATGTTTGGGAGGTGGTTCCTATACCTGAGGGGAAGTCAGTGGTGACTTCCAAGTGGCTCTACAAAATCAAGTATAATTCTAATGAAATCATTGAGAATTACAAGGCTCAGTTCGTGGCTCGAGGCTTCTCATAGGTAGAGGGAGTTGATTATGATGAGACCTTTTCTCTAGTAACTAGATACACCTCGATTAGGGCAGTGATCTCCATTGCAGCATATATGGGTTGGAAAATCCATCAGATGGATGTGAAGACCACATTTTTGAATGGTCTCATTGAGGAGAGTGTTTATATTGAGCATCCACGTGGATTTGAGGTGCATGGGAGTGATTCTCATGTATGAAAATTGAACAAGGCCTTTTATGGGATGAAGCAAGATCCTAGAGCTTGATACTCTATGATAGACACATACTTGCAGCAAATGGTTTCGTGAAGAGTGAGGCAGATCCCAACCTGCACTTCATTGTAGTTGGAAGTGATCCTCTCATTCTTGTGTTATATGTGGATGATATTTTAATTACAACGATTGAGAGACTCATAGTTGGTTGCAAGGAGAGCATTTCTTAATAATTGAATATGAAAGACATTGGACTGATGCACTACTTCTCGGGGTTGGAGGTTTGGTAGGAGGATGGACATTTTTATGTGATAGGGTAGATATGCGTATGATATTATGACGAGATTTCAGATGGAGAATTGTAGACCCATGTCCACACCTATGACAACCAACTGGAAGAAGCTACATTATTTTGAGACAGAGTTGGTTGATCCCATGTTGTATCATTAGTTGATTGGTTCATTGATGTATCTGGTCAACACAAGACCATATCTATGTTTTGTTGTTAACTCACTTAGTAAGTTTATGGTGGAGCCTCAGAGAGTACATTGGATTGCAGAAAAACATGTGCTAAGGTACCTTAAGGGTACGGTGGATTTTGTACTGAACTATGAGAGAGGGGATGGAGTTTAGTTGATTGGCTATTCAGATTCAGATTGGGCAGGATGTGTCAGTGATAGGAAGAGTACATGAGGTTGTTGTTTTGGATTGGGCTCAGCAGTGGTGTCTTGTTTTAGTCAGAAGAAAAATTCAATGACTTTGAGTTATGCTGAGGCTAAGTACATGGCAACTAGTCAGTCTAGTTGTGAGGCCATTTGGCTTCACAAGTTGTTAGTTGGATTATTTGGTGTGGAGATGAGACACACGATGATCAACTGTGACAATTAGAGTTTCATTAAACTCTCTGAGAATCCATTTTTCCATAACAGTTCTAAACAAATTGAGATTATATATCACTTCATCCAGGACGATGTTCAAAGAGGAAAAGTTCAGCTACAATATGTTTCCACCGATGAGAAGATGGCAGACATCCTCACAAGATCTTTGGGGAAATGAAAGTTTGTGCCTTTTAGAGATAAGCTTGGGGTGGTGAGGAACACTTTCCTCGGTAAGAGGGAGTGTTAAAATAATTAAATAAAATTACCAAGGACAAGTGTTTCTCATCACCTAGGCGCCTAGGGGTGAATAAGTGTCCAAAATAGGTCTCTAGAAATTAATTTTATGAGAGATAAAATTAAATGTGACTTTTGGAATTTTGTGAGGGAAAATGAAAAGTCATGACTCTTCCATTTCCCCCACCAAGTATACTTAGAGACTAAGGCACCCTCATTCATTCATTCCTAGAGTTTGAGAGAGCAAGGGCTTGAGAGAGTCTAGTGGGAGAGAGACCACATGAGCATATTGTGGCATGAATTCCAAGGCAATTTATTTAGTGTCAACTCAACAAGTTCAACGCCTTACGATAGGGAAGTCGTACGGTGCCTGAGTACGAAGCTTGTTTTATGGAGTTTCTTCAGTATGCTCTGCATCTTAATACCGAGAAACTTAAGGTGAACAGGTTCTTGTTCGAACTTAATGTCAGCATACGTGAAAACGTTAGGATTATGATGCCTCAGACCTTGCATGATGTCATCTAGAAGGCCCTCATAGTAGAGGAGGAGCTTATCAGTGGGGGTCAGAGCAAGATTCTAACAAGACCAGCAACGAAGGTGGCATCTGGTGCACAGCAGCATCAAACACCAAATAGAAATACGCCAGAGTATCATGGCTTCCAGAGAGAATCCACTTTCACTACACCTTGATGACTAGCACCTCAATAGCGGACTCCTTATCGGGGACCACAGCATCAGCAGAAACGTCGACCGCAGCAGCAGCAATTTAGGCTTGTTCAATAGAGTAGACTAGTATTCCAGGTCGGTGGGCCATTAGCTTCTACTTTGGGTACCAGGAGTACTGGATTGAAGAAGGAGTGTTGGACTTGTGGGGAGCCACACTACCAGTGTGACTTCCCAGTGGAGAGGACTAGAGCATATGGGTCAGTTAAAACCACTACCGTGGGATATTTTGGCAAGGCCCGTCAGATTCATGCAGTGGTGAATAACTTCCAAGCAGAGCACCAGTCAACTATGCTAGAGACGTCAGGTACCATCGTTGACCAGACCCTTAGTATTTTGATAGATCTCGGTGCTACCGAGAGTTTCATTTCTGGTGCAGTGCTAAAACGGATTAAGGTAAAGGTAGTCGAACATGATGAGTTTCGCTTGGTAGAGATGGCTTCGAGAGCCAAACAAAAGGTTGGAGGGAAGGTTACGGGTTGCACCCTTAACCTCGGAGAGTTTGTCACCAAGGCCAACCTGTACATCACGATCTTAGGATCTTACGACGTCGTGATCGGTATGGATTGGTTGGAATCGCATGAGGCGATACTCAACTGTAAGATGAAATGGTTGAGCTTGGTCGATGATTAGGGATAGAGACATGTGATTGTAGGTCAGAACTAGGGAGTTTCCGTGATTTTTATCTCTTCCTTGTAGTTACGGAAGAGCATGCGCAAGGGATGTAAGCTTTATGCGATCCTTGTTTTAAACGAGAAGGGAGTAGCGGAAGGTCTAGAACACCTTCCTGTGGTGATAGATTTTGTGGACATATTCCCAGAGGAGTTACCTAGGATGCCACCGGAGAGGGAATTGGAATTTACCATAGACCTAAAATCGGGGACTGAACCAATAGCAAGAAAGCCTTATCATATGTCAACCCTAGAATTACAGGAGTTGAGAATGAAACTGAAGGAGTTGTTGGACCTGGGACTTATGTGTCTAAGTATGTCACTGTGGGGTGCACCTGTTATTTTCATACAAAATAAGGATGGGTCTTGGAGACTCTGCATTGACTACCGTCAATTGAATAAAGCCACGATCAAGAATCAGTATCTGTTGCCAAGGATTAATGATCTGTTTGATCAGATGAAGGGTACGATGGTGTTTTCCAAGATTCACTTGATATCAGGGTATCACTAGTTACGGATCAAGGATAATGACATCCCTAAGACCTCCTTTAAGACGAGTTTTGGGCATTACAAATTTATTATTTTACCGTTTTCACTAACAAACGCCTCAGGGGTATTTATGAGTTTCATGAACGGGGTGTTCCACGAGTACTTGGACAAGTTTGTCTAAGTATTCATTGATGATATTTTGATTTACTCTGGGACGACATAGGATCATGACGAGCACTTGCGCTTGGTACTACAGTGTCTGCGAGAGCACAAATTATATGGGAAATTGTCCAAATGCTCGTTTTATCAATCAAAGATTCACTACTTAGGGCATGTCATCTCCGACGAAGGTATCATCCTGGATCCAACAAAGGTCGAGGCCATAATGGAATGGCCTGCGTCGACGAATGTCCCAGAAGTGCGTAGCTTCATGGGTTTAGCAGGATACTATCAATGATTCATCGAGAGATTCTCAAGGATAGAAAATCCGATCACAGAATTGCAGAAGAAGAAAAAGAAGTTTGTTTGGACCGAGAAATGCGCAGAAGCATTTCGGAGGCTCAAGGAGTTGTTGACAATAGAACCAATACTAAAGGTCCCTGACATGGACATGGACTTCTTGCTATGCACTAATGCATCCAAGTAACGCCTAGGCAGAGTCTTGATGCAAGACGGTCGGGTGATCGCTTACATCTCGTGGAAATTGAGAAGGCCTGAGGAGAACTACGTGACACATGATTTGGAGTTATTAGCCATTGTATATGCCTTAAAGGTTTGGAGAGACTACCTTATTGGATGAAAATTTGAACTAAAAAAGAACCACTATGGACTACAACACATCTTTACGCAAAGAGATCTAAACGCGTGACAACGGCGTTGGACGAAATTTCTTAGTGACTATGACTTCGAGATTACTTACATAAAAGGAACAGTGAACCGAGTGGTAGATGCATTGAGTCGGAGACCATGTATATTTTCGGTGTTGCCACTTCAGATGAATCTACATGAAAATATTCTAACTTTACAGCGCGACGATGGCTGGTACAAAGAGGTCAAGGTTTTTATCGGACAAAACACAATTATGGTACCAAGATTTGAAGGATTTGCATTTGACAAAGATGGATTATTGAGGTTTAAAATTTGTATTTACGTACCACTGAATGACGATTTGAGGAGTTTGATCATAAACGAGGCTCACAGAGCAGTGTACATGGCTCACTCGGGAGTCATGAAGATGAGGGAAGACCTTAAACCCTTATTCTTTTGCAAAGGAATGAAGGCAGACATAGCCAACTATGTGGCCATATGTCTAGAATTTCTTCAGGTAAAGGCTGAACATAGACATCCAGCATGATTACTACAACCACACGCAATTTTGGAATCGAAATGGGAGGTCATTTCGATGGATTTCATTGTTCGATTGCCATTGACGGCAAGGAGACACAACCCGATTATTGTGGTAGTCAACACTCTGATGAAGAGTGATCATTTTATTCCTATGCGTACGATGTATCAGGCACCTGACATAGCTAGAGTTTTCATCAATGATATTATGAGGTTGCATGGCATGCCTAAGAGGATTATATCCGATCGAGGATCGGTGTTTACTGGATGATTTTGGACTAATTTCGAGGAGGCCTTGGGAACCCAACTTAAATTTAGTACTACGTATCACCCGGAGACAGACGGGTAGACCGAACAAACAAACCAAATCTTGGAAGACATGTTTCACATGTACATGATGGACCAACAAAAGTGTTGGGAAGAATTCTTGTCACTGGTAGAATTCGCATATAACAACAGTTACCAAAGCACCATTAATATGGCGCCTTTCGAGTTTCTTTATGGGAAACCGTGTCTGACACCTTTGAGTTTGGATCGGCTTGAGGATACAATCCTGGTGGGACCAGAAGTGATCCAAGAAATGAAATATAAAATGTGAAAGTTACGTTCAGGATAGGCAGAAGAGTTATGTCGATGTGCACCATGTAGACCGTAGTTACGAAGTTGGCGATCGAGTCTTCTTGCGGGTAAAACCTCATAAGAGTTTTATCAAGTTTAGAAAGGGATCTAAAATATCTCCTAGGTTTGTGGGACCTTTCGATATTGTGGAGAGAAAGGGGCCTGTGGCCTATCTACTAGCCTTGTTTGATTCTTTGAGGCATATGCACGATGTTTTTCACGTATCTGTTTTGAGACATTATATTAGTGATCCTACACATGTTATTGAAATGAGTTCCTTGCAGGTATTGGATGAAGGGGCGCTCACAGCCGATCCGATCTGCATCCTGGATCATCGCATTCGACAGCTACGGCGTCAAAAAGTGGATTAGGTCAAGGTCCAGTGGGACAACTATAGTCTGCACTCGACGACCTGGGAGGACGCATATGATATGCGCCAACAGTTTCCATTTTTGTTTGATAGATAGAATTAGGATACTGTGATACACATTATTTCGGCACTTATATATTTTGAAACTTTTGGATGAAGTTCAGACCAAGAGGGGGTGTATGTAACATCCTGCTCTTGCGCACACTGAGCGAACTTATTCTTTGAGGACAATTTCTTGAAAGTGATCTGGATTATTATACTATTGGGTGTTTGATTATGATTATGAGGCATTATGGATGTGATGACATGTTATTTTTCTGTGTTGACATAGACAGGTGCTACTGACCTAGTTCTCCTGAGTGTGCAGGATTTTGTACCTCGAGGACGCAGAGGCATCGATGAAACCCTTGGATTCTGGATCGATTCAGGGAGTGGACTATTGAGGTTTGATTGTTGTATATATGACATATGTGCATCTGATTATATTTTATGATTATGGATTTTATTTCTGACATGATTCGTTTATGATGCAGGCTAATGATAGCTTGCTGACCAGACTGACATGTGGAGTAGAGGGGTCATGCACGACAACCAGAGACGTTGAGGGAGAGGTGTGGATAACAGCCCTGCCAAAACCTACTAGCACTCTCATCGTGGCTCTAATTGTAGGTTAACAATTACCTAGTTCGAGAAGACCCGCGATGACGTGAGGGAAGACTGCGACAGTCGCTCACGATGATTCTAAGGGGTGCACAATAAGGCAGGGGTATTATTCTTTAGACACCCTTAGTCTCCCACAAGATCACCTGACGAAGTATTGACTCCAGGGGTTTTTGATGTCTACCAAGTCATTCAAGAGGCGAGTGGCACCCTTGTATCAGGTAGTGCGTCCTGAAGGGCACGTCGCGCAAGAAAAATGAAAAGAGGCGAGTGGCACCCTTGGAGCACGAAGTGTGTTCTGCAGGGCATGTCGCGCAAGGGAAATAGAATGAGGCGAGTGGCACTCTTGGAGCACCTAGTGCATCCTGAAGGGCACATCATGTTGTTAACTAATAAGTGACTGAACCTAGATGGCCTTAGAACTAATAATGTGATAAGAAATATTTAAAAAAAAATTCCCTAATAAAATGTCGCCTAGCCTAGGAAAATAAAATCTAGGTCTAAGTGATACTTGTGGTAATATATAAATAATACTAATAATACTAAGAAATTCAATTAATTTATAAAAAAATCAAATTACTTTGGGGAATAAAAAATTTTAAAAAAAGGAAATGATTGTTTTGTTACATATGCTAATTAAAAATTTATTAGTTAAAAAGAAAAAGGGGGAAAAGATAATTTCTACCCTTGCAAATTTGAGTTTTAGATAAAATGGGAAAAGAGGGGAACTTAAGAGAATTAGGAAACTAAGGGGAAAAGGGGAAACATAAAGAAAAAGGGAAACATAAGGAAAAAACAGAATGACCAACTTAGTAAGGAACCTTGCCTTTAAGAACTTTCTAAATTGAACTCAACTAGGAATTTAGTAAGGGTGTAAGTCATTAAAATGTGTAAGGGAATATGGGGACACCTAGGAGTGATTCTAGGAATTATTTTAGGTGAGTGAGGGAAATAGGAGTAATTAAATAATTAATGAAATTAATTTCTGGTTCAATGAAGGGGATGGGTGACCTGTGTACGAGGGAGGATTTTTCTGAATTAAATTATTGAACAATAAATTAAATGGGAATTTGGGAAGGAATCACTTAGAAACACTATATAAAGGAGGGAGGAGGAGGAGGATGGATCTAATCTTTTGTGCGTAACGTTATGCTGCATACTTTTTGACTTGACTGACTTATCTTGTGGGAATTGGGATTCCCAGCTCGAGTACGAATGGTAGCTCAACCTTTTGAGGAGAGTTGGTTGTTATTTGTTCTTCGATTTAGAGTGTGTGGTCCCTTTGTGGCTCGGGGGGATAAGGGGGAGAATATTACCCCTAGTGTTGGATAGGAGGTACCAGTGAAGTCACATCGGTCGACAAGCAGGAGCGGGATGGAGCATGCGGAACGACTCGGAGTTGTCACCTTGGGATACAGTATGAAAGCTTTTATTTTGCATGGTAGATTACTATTGATCTTGCACTTTCATTTATGTATTGTTATTGTGTAAAGAAAAGTGGTTACTTAGAGTTTTAACCAAGAAATCAAAATCATCATAGCATTACGTTCATTGCTTGAATTTATTCCCTTTGCTCGATCCTTGAATGCTATGATTGTCTTGTTTGTTTTATTGATTATGTGAAGAGTTGTGTTTTATCTTTCGTCATCATCCCTAGATCATTAATCCACGCTTGAGCATTTGACCCGGATCCAGATCGATGGTCGTCACTTCGATGTTAATAGACCTATAGATCCTAATGCCCTACTTTTTTGTGCATGGATGATGAGCGAAGGATGGTTTGCCCAGATGTCTAACCCTGTTGTTGTTCTGGTCTGATTGATTATCGTTGTGCCTTCTTGTGATTCAACGATTCTGCTAGCGTGACCATTCCTCTCCGCAACCCGCTAATACCCTCTGTGTTTTTTTTTAACTCTGCAATTTACCACTTTATAGTCAGTGATTTTCCCTCTTATTGGACTGTGACCTTGCCATGCTTTAGACGGTGAACTTACCCTTCTAGACTGCAAATTTATGTCATTTTGTTAGCATTATCAGTTATTGTTTTTAGCTGCGTTATCAGATGTTATATATCTGCATTTTATTTTTATGGAAGCGTTATCAGTTTTCTTATGATAGTGTTATCAACAAACCCTTTAATAGTTTCTTTTGTACTTAACATACATATAAACATAATACCCGTAGCGATAGAAGCATAAAATATTTCCAAACTGAGTTCAGCACATTCTAATTTGTGTTTCCAGACTTTGTATAATCTTCCTATTAACTGTATGTTTAAGCGATGAGTGATACATCATATTGGTTGTGTTCTTGTTCTAACCCTGAATGCCAACGAAATCCATTCTTTACACCTGCGTTCTTAGTGAACCCTTGCCAGTGAAACCTGTGGTCGTATACCTACTATTTTTATGATAACGATATCTCTCCAGCATTCCCTTTAAACAACGATTCTCTTGCACTGAGATATGTTGTTGACTGTGTATTTTTAACCAACAATTGCATGTTGTATTGACTACGTTTTACCCTTTTCTGGTCAATCATTACCTTTACCTTGACCAGGCTTTGCAATTTTTATGACAGTTGTTTGCCAATTGATATGACAACGATATTCATAATTATTGTCATTCCCATTTTAATAGAATTGAAAAAGGTTAACTGTTACAAACGATTCATAGGATTTTAATGCTTAAATTAATTCAATTAAACTCAACTCCAACAACAATGATGAGGATAATTGTTCGAATGTTTCTCTCCAACCTTTCCTACTTCAAAATGAATATGAGTTGTCTTGATAGATTTAATACCCAACGATTATTTGGTAGCGACTTGTAGAGAACCCTTGATGGAATAGTTAGTGTGTTATATGACTTCTCTTTATTATTGAGCGTGTTTTATGGTTGTGTTTTTTTATAGTTAATCAATGATAATTTGTGATTTCAGAATGGGTTGGACCACTGTGTTCTAATAGAAATAAGTAGCGAATTTCTTTTGTAAAGGTGATTTACGGTGAATGTGTGACAGAGAATGAATACATAACTCATGATAGAGATTCTTTATGATGCGTGGATTAGATGTTTACAACAACACTTCTTATTTTACTTATATTTTCATTTTATTTTATTTTTATGACAACGTTATTTTATAGGTATTTCTTGTGACGACAACGATCTAGCATTTACTTCTTTTAGATATCACTATCAATGGCGATATCATTATCATATATCAATAGATAACCATTTCAGATATTAATATTAGTTAGCCATGTTATACACTTAATACATACAGTGATAATGACGATTCCTAATTAATGGTTAATCTATGCTTCATAATGTTATATTGGGCAGTGTATTTTTAACTTAGAAGTTAGGAAAATTTATTCCTAACTTGACAGCTTTTACAGCTTGACAGCCTTCCAGCTTAGCTAAAGTTAGGAACAAAGGTTACTCTCCTTCTCCTGGCACTATAATAGATAGGGATGAAGGTTACTCTCCTTCTGAAAAGTGCTTATCTCTTTTGAGCTTGATCTTCTTGAAGATCTCGATTTCCCACACACTCATTGTCTTTTAGGGATCTCGTCAAACTTAGATCGAAGGTCAACGACGATCGATGGTTCACAGTAATTGTTGGGCCCCAACATGTATGCTATTTATTAGAGAATTCGACCTCCGCAATATGGAAATTTCTCACCCAACTTGGTTTAACTGGAATCGTTGATATTCCAGCCTGACAAGATCAATGGTGTTAGTAAATTGCAGGTTGTGAACTAGTGCATCTGCTACTTTCACCTTCACGCTCTGCAATGACTCCCCACCCTCGATCTCCATTCATAGATCGATGGTTAACAGTGATTACGGGGTCCGACCTCCGCAATATGAGAAGTGATCCTAGTCATTGATATTCCATCCCCGATGATATCAATGACATGGGTTGATTGCGAGTTGTGAACGAGCATGTCTGCTAAATTCACCTTCGCACTCAGCAATGATTCCCATCCGTCAATTAAATCGAGTGGTTGGTGTTTGATTCGGTAACTCCATTGAGTATTTGAGTCGATCTTATGATCGGGATGGCCTCTCCACCCATTAAATGACTCGCATCCATCTTCGCTGTCAGATTCTTAAGTCATGGGTAGTTCTCGTGACTTGATTATCGTCTACCTCCTAGATCTGATGGTCAGGACGGTTTCTAAGACTCCTCATATCTAAGGCTCAGAGTTAACTTCGGGACTTCAGGACTTTGGGGATTTTACCTCCCTTACAACAAAATTTCTCAGTTCGTTGAACTCGTGAAGTCCGAATGACTCCAAGGGTTAACTCCCATGCTCTTTCCCATATCCAATGATCACAACAGACCATGGATTCTTCCAAACAGATTTCGTTTGTTCGTCTTCCAAACAGGGAACCTTCCATTTGATACTTCAGCCTTTATACTCTTCTTGAGATTTGTACGATCTGAAAGGCTTAAGAGATTTGCGCTCTTTCTCTTGAACTTAACGCGTGGAAGAATCCTTCCGCACACCCCTTACGCTTATTCGTAAACTCTAGAACTTAAGTGATTCTTTGTCTTTGCCTGCCTCGCAGAGAGCCTGTGCATACGTGCACTATCTCTCCTGAGCTTTAACAGACTCCCTCCTCCAAGGAACTCAAATTGACTAGGAGTGTCGATATGCGTACGTGAAACTGTGACCAAGGTCGACGAACTCACAGTTCGTGGATCTAGCTCGTGTTCGGGTCCTTTAGGCCATTTTCTTGACACTTCCTTTTGGTTATCACATTTCCCTTATGAGCTTGTTCTCTTGTCCCCATGTCTCCTCTCTTTTTGTCTCTATATGTATCTTATATTCCCTCCGCTAGAAGATTTTTGACCTGTCTTGTTCCTTCTATCAGAAGGAAGCTCGGGTCTGCAGGTCTCTGTGGTACTTCGAGCTGACATCCTCTAGCTAGACCATGCTTCCATTCATGGGGGTGGTTGATGCTTCAACCACTGATCCTTTCTTTAGTAACTAATTTATTTCCTCTAGAGATATCATGGCTCCTACTTCGAGGCTTTACCCACCAACAGTTAGTTATGGGCAGTTTAACAATAATACATTTACATTGTCCACATGCCTTAGCATGGTAATCCTATTTTATGATTAATTACAAGTTGGGGGGAACAAGGGTGTTACAATTCCCTCCCCCTTAAAGGAACATCGTCCCCGGTGTTATTTCTCAAAAACACATGTCATACCTTTCTCATTTAGTTGTTTCAAAAATCTTGATCCTTCTTCCACGGTCAGGTCCTTTTTCAAACCTTAAATCTTGGTCACCTGCTTTCAATAATTATTGGACAACAAGCATGTTAATCATAGTCTTATGCGAAAGCATTACATAAAATTTCAAGGAAAATTTCATAATCTTAGCACAATAATTATCTGTGCACTTTTTGTATTTGTATCCACATGGTTGTTTTGTTATCCACGCTCATTGTTTTTCAATGACATACCCATTGGGTGCATGATCCCATCAATAATTTACAAGAACTATCAAGGTTTCATCTTCCTTGTGGTCACTCACCCTCCAGGCCTAGGCTCAGGCATCCCCTTCTCTTCTATACAGTCCCTCGGGTGATCCATCTTGCCTTGCCAAGGTTGTTCTCGCACACGATGAACTACCCATTGTGTGCATGATCCCAATAGTTTACAAGAACTATCATGGTCTCCTCTTCCTTCCAGTCACTCACCCTCTAGGCCTAGGCTCAGGCATCCCCTTCTCTGCTATATAGTCCCTCAGGTGATCCATCTTGCCTTGCCAAGGTTTTCTTGCACAGAAAGAATTCCAGAGACTCTGTCGAGTCTTACAGTCGAAGCGTCCCTAAGAATTTCTCTGGCGAGGCATCCCTCCATCTTGTGTTACCTCAACACAACATATTCTAGGCGATCATGTCTTACCACAGGGTTCTCATGGCTGAGCAGTAGCTATTTTTTATGCTTTTACAGCTTAACAGCCTTCTGTCTCAGCTAAAGTTAGGAACTAAGGTTACTCTCCTTCTCCTGGCACTGTAATAGATAGGGATGAAGGTTACTCTCCTTCTCTCAGCACTGTAAGATACAGGGATGAAGGTTACTCTCCTTCTCTTGGTACCATAATAGATAGGGATGAAGGTTACTCTCCTTCTCTCGGTATCGTAATAGATAGGGACAAAGGTTATTCTCCTTCTCCTGGTACTATAATATATAGGGACGAAGGTTACTCTCCTTCTCCCGGTACCGTAATAGATAGGGACGAAGGTTACTCTCCTTCTCTCGGTACCGTAATATATAGGGACGAAGGTTACTCTCCTTCTCTCGGTACCATAATAGATAGGGACGAAGGTTACTCTCCTTCTCTTGGAAATTAATTCATTACATAGCCAAACAAACTGTTAGTCTCTATTTCATGTGATCGGATTATACTCTTTCCCACGGTTCTCCCTCGAACCTGAGAGCTCAGTTTCCCATCTCTTCTCTCTTCACATATATTTATTTTTTTACCTATATCACAAGTATACAGAAATGCATGAGACATCGTAAATTTTATATTCAAAAAAAATTTCTTGTAAATCTGTTACCCGCAGATTTCCAAATTCCACATTTTGTTCTCATATTTGTTTCGTACAGGAACCAGATTCATAATTATGGGACTTTCCTTCCCATAGCAGTTTGGATCAACAGGAAATTGGTCTTCCTTATGGCTTACAACGCTACCATATCCAAGACCCCTCTACTTCCTGCACTTTCGACTTCAATCAACCAAACAAATTGTTAGTTTCCATGCATCCATGTACATATATATATATATATATATATATATATATATATTCAAAACCATGCATACTAATAGTGCATCGCATATATATAAACATGAAAATGGAGTCCCACTCCTTGAATATGCCTTATTTCAACATACCAAACCTTTCAAAACGTAATTCAACATTTCAAAGTATTTAACAAATGTGTCAATATTCATGGCCACGTTCATACCCAACGCACTCTTGCATTGATTTCAAGTTTGTCACACTTTATGACGAGTTTTTGGACATGGTGTGTTCGAATTTAAGCAACCTCTTCACCACATGGCTTATTCATTTTCTTTCATTCTTATAGCAGGACTATGCTTCCAGCTACAAGATAATCATAATCCCAAATCAGTACACATGAGACTCAAAAGTTTTGCATGCATGCCTTTAAGCATCCTTCCTTTATTAATAATCTGGGTTCCAACACTCATGGCCACCCAAATTTGTTTTTCTCTAACACCTATACAATGTAAGTAGAAATGTTGGAAGGTCCTCCTTCCTCAATGGGAAATCCATTGTTTGTCCTTTATGCAAACATGCATTTCCTTGAAGAAATTCCATGCAACGTGCTATCTATAATCACTTTTGTTTCCAATCATTCCTTGATTGGTCCATGTATTCGTGACATATCAGTTTATGAATTCTTCCAAGGGTTACAATCAGTCTTTACTACCAAAGGTTCACACCTCCATCATTCAGGTTCTCCTTCCTGAATCATACCCTACTTGGGTATCCAAGGCATACAACCACCTTTCAATGTTCCATACATAACATTAAGAACACAAAACATTTCAGAAGGGATTCTTACCCAATCCTTTCATATCGTGTGCCACATAGGCATGAACATTTTTTTTCTATCAGTTTTGGTTGTTAGCACTCCCTCTGATATTATCCCATCAATGGTGCTCCATTGGTAATTTTAAAGTCCCTTCAACAATCTTTCAAAAAGAACCTTCTCATAGTCATCCTCTAATTGAGGTTGTTCATTATTGGCAACTGTCTTTCTCAACCATTCCAATCTATTTCTTTCTACACATGACATACGTCATAAACACATTAGTCGGCATGTAAATTAAAAATGCAAGTACCATAGCATTTAAATTAATAAAACATTTTCAGACTTGTCCTAGCATATTTGTACGCACTTCATCACATTATCCTTAACGTTTTCATGAGTGAAATACAGACAGTTCTCAACTATTTCTGCAATAATACAATCCTCATCACTATGGTGTCAAAACATTTACTTTCATCATCGTACTAGATTTTTCATCCTAGAGAAAAACATAATACACAACAAGAAAATAATTGAGGGCTCTCCCCTTCTTCAAAATCTTTCTACATTGCCTGGAACTTTTCAGTCTAGCTGAGTTATTTCTAAGGTCTCGTTGTCTTTTCTCTGCTTTTTCAATTTACTCCTTGTTGGGATCTTCCTTCTCTTTTCCTAGAGCCGCCTTGGTTAGGCCTCACCCTAACCCTTTTTGGAATACAACAACATGCTTTAATAGAAAACTTTTTTTTTTTTTGTTCATAACGGAGCATGAACCTGTGCATCCTGCACATTACCATTCGGTTATCAGAATGGTCAATATTAATTTATTAGTATTCTATTCATTACATGATTTTTTTCAAAATGTAATCCAGGATTATGGTATATATATATATATATATATAAGCTTGTGTCTCACTGCTTAATTCTTAGCAGCCATTAAGGTTGTGACTTTGTTTTCCTGACAGAGTCTTCACACAGTTCCTCCATAGGGAACTCCTTCAACATGCAACCTCCTTATTGCATATCCATCACTATTTGTGATGGCCTCATCCTTGAGTTAGATTCAGTAGTTTTCCAAATATCCCATAAGGAATATAAACATGCATCTTTGTCATGTACCCAAATTATGTATCCATACATATTCTGGTTTTGTTAACTTACATCATACTTTTGCATCACTTGCATGTTTAATATCATTCATACCTAACTGGTATTAATATCAGGCTTCATATTAGGAATCTCCACAATTCATTAACCCATGCACTCAAGCATGATTAAACACATATAAGTATTCATCATACTAGCTTGTTGCTTGCACTTTTTCCATGTCATTCACACACATGGACATATCCGGCTTCTATATCCTTTTCCCAAGGATCGTTCAATCATCCTTATGATCATGTATACACATTCGTGTATAAGTAGGTGCATCTCTTTCACCTTTTTACCTCATGCATTCACTTGATAGTTTAATTTCTTCATTAGTTTCCTTTTGTTTGAGATTTCAGTCACTTACAGGACTAATCTCACAGTCATATATCGTATAGATGTTGCCTTCTCTTATGAAAATAAACAACCAGTGTCACTTTCCTCTTTATGCGACAATGTATAGAAAGAAAACCTTCTTGCCTCAGCGTCCATAGGGTTTTTCCCATTTTCTCTTTTCTTTGGTCATGAGGAGTTATATACTCTGATTTTAATTTAAAGCGGTAACTATAACTGCCAAGGATCCTACCTTATCCTATCATATTCCTTTAAGCCCACAAAGGTATTAACCATTATATAATCCACCATCATCAGTGCCTGAAGTTCCAACTGCCCATGCTTAGAAGCAGTGTTACGAACACTAGGTCATTCGTCCTTCGAGCTTCAGTTGCCCTTGGCAGAACCCTTCCAGCTTCAGTTGCCCTTGGAAGAACCCTTCCATCTTTAGCTATCCACATTCAAGACTTATTATAAATTTTAATTAGCATATCCATACTCCAGTAATAGTAGTTATCACTTTGACACAGGCCTAAAGAAATTCTTCTGTTCAAATTCAACAAGAATTCACAAAATCACAGGTTCAATCTGCAATCCTTCTCCTCAAGGAGTAAATACAGATAACAATACCTCCTTACGCGGCTCGTACATGATCCCAAGAAGGCCAAGTGTTGTAACCATGCTCTGATACCAATTTATAACACACCCACGACGGGGCATTAAAATTTTCTCTTTTCTTAAAGGATAGATTCTCTATTCATGGTTTCTAATTTGGAAAGTCGTGGAACCAGTCCGACCTCCCGGTCAAGGATCTCTGATTTTTAAGCCAAACAACTCTTGATGCAACACCCTTACCTCAGTAAGTTCAACTTGACCTCCCAGTCTAAAGATCATTCTTAATCTCCCCTTGAGCCGAAATGGCTCTTCAATTCCCACCTAAAATCTTCACACTTGTAACCACATGTCCTTCTTAGCATGGATGATTTTAGAGGCTAAATTAACCTCATGGGCTAATTTTCCATGGTTTTTCCAAAAAAGAGATTCGCTGTTTTAAAAATGATTTGCCCAAATTCTATAGGATAAAATTATTTTACCTTAAAAATCGCCAAAATTTTATAAAAAGTACATAAAATCCTTAGAAATTTGAATATTTTTACAAAAATATCGCCAAACATTTATAGTTGGTATATGAAGGATTAGTAATATTTGCCAAGGTTTCTACATTTTAAAATAAATTTCCATCCTTAAAATCATCCCTTCTTCTTAGGATCTACATCTTTGAAAACAAGCACTAGGCGCGAACTCTTACCCACGTGACCAACCAATGTGTTCACAACCTTTACCCAAAAAGGTATTTCACGAATCATGATTTCAGGGGTATTGGCATGATACAACCCCAACACTCCACATCCACAAAACCCCGAAACTCGATGTGGGACCTCTCCCCATGACTAGATCTGACAGTCTTGTTCCTTCCCCTTGATCGACGACCACGATCGCGTCGCAACTTCACGTTTCACAATGTTAGGATTGTTTGTGTAATGCAAGCCCAATGCTCCAACTCTCGACTTCCGAAATGTCTAGATCTAAACTCAAGATACCAACAACTCTCGTTGATCCAGATCCAACGGATACTATTCCTCCTGGGCTGGTGAGCACCAAAAGTTTATTAGCCTTATCCCCTCTACTGATCTACTAGATCCAACGACTGACAGGATTTTGGTATTTATTCCTCCTCGAAATTCCACCGTCCATTCAATTTCTTGATAACTCCTGGCCAAATAATTCCCCTTACTTGGGTTGGAAAAGTATAAGACTTCAACCTGCCTGCGCACTCCTCGCACGACTCTGTGTTATACTCGCACTTCTACTGGTATGATAACAACGATATCTCTCCTGAGCTTGTCTGAGGTAAAACTCAGAACCTATCAATGCACACTTTACAGACTTCCATTGCACTCCTTGCAGGAATTATCAGGATGAGAAACAATTGAAACTCATTCTCTCTCTCTCAAAGAATTCCTACATTCAATCATGAAATCATACATACACACATCATTGAAACAAATGAATAACAAAGACTGGAATTAACTGTAAACATACCATTCAATAGATGTAAACAGGATTTATAAACACCTTGAAATTTGGATCAAAGCTTCCTTATATTAATCCAAGTGCATTTGTGCATGGCTTCTATAGCATCAACTATATGTTTATACACTCTTCTACAATCTTTGTTCTTCTATTCTCTTGCTCTACAACTCTTTTCTTACAATAAGAATAATCCTACAATACAATAAAATACATGTGAGGGAGATTTCTAGAGTTTTCCCTCCTGGGTGGAATCGCGAAGGTGGGTTACACTTTCGTGACAATCTGGTCTCCAAAATTTCGAAAAACCTTTTTTCGGCCGAACTAAAATTATTTTTCGGTCGAAAGATATTGTTTTCGGCCGAACTATTTTTCGGCCGAAAAAATAAACGTCAAATCGAACGGAGCAATAACCGCGCCCTCGATTTGCATGTAGAAATTTGGTCGGCCGGATATTTTCTTTCCGGCAATATGTTTTCGGCCGAAAGATAGTTCGGCCGAAACATTGTTCGGCCGAAAGATAGTTCGGCCGAAATATAGTTCATTCGAACTATCTTTCGGCTAAAAGATGGTTTATATATTAGCCACACATCGAACTTAGAGGGTTTAGAATATTTTGTTGGCGTATTCGTTGTCTAGCGAGAGCTCTGTGTCACTGGTTGTGGTTGTCGAGGTCATGGTTTTCGTGGGCGTCGTGGTTGTCGCAGGGGTCGTGGGCGTCATGGGCGCCGAGGTCGCAGGGGTCGTGGGCGCCGAGGTTGCAGGGGTCGTGGGCACCGAGATCGTAGGGGTCGTGGAGAGGTTGAGATCGTCGGTTATAGGTAAGATATATATATGTGATTTGTAAATATTTATATTGACAATATTATTAACAACAGTTTTTTAAATATTATTTTTTTGGTGTGTGCAATTGATTTCTTATTTTCTCCGCAATTTATTCACAAATTTTTAAGAAGCATGGAATAATTTTCGCTGCACCATACTCACAATTTTTTAAGAAAAACAGAGGACAAATTCACTGTAGTATATCTGCAATTTTTTAAGGAGAACTGAAAACAATTTTAACAAACAAAGAGCACTTTCTTAAACAGATCAGTAAATTTAAGCGTAATATCTTAAACAAATTATACGATATTAACCCTTCTTGCTGTAGAGATTGAGTAAATTTAGAGAGATTGGACTAAAATGACTTTTGCTTAGCTAAAAGTTGATTTTTTTATGCGAGACTGGATATGGTGCTTCCGAACATCGCCTGCGACAGTTGCAGTCGCTGCCGCGTTTTCTTCGCAGAGAAAATAACATGGAAGTTTGATGCAATGCGCACTCCTCAGAGCACGATTGCTTCCTCCAGGACCTTCTTTCTCTTGGCCCGAAGAACTCAACGGTTCTTCTATCTCTCGATCGGGAGATCTGCACCCACAGTTCACTTCGCGTGACCCTCCTTTCTTGACTTATCGGAGGATCGGAACTTCGCAACTCGCGAGTTCACTATCTATCTTTTGGGTTCTCGAATCCCCGAGACCCGATGACCTGAGATGCCGACGACTCGCGGTCTCGCTCCCTAGGAACTTTGTCGTTCAGGAGTTGGAATAACTCCTGCCTCGACTTCTGAGGTCCGAGTCGTCGAAACTTCCGACAACTCGCTATCTCACCTCCCCGCGTCCTCGCCGCTCGTGAGACCAATCCCTTGATCCTTCAACACCCGAGACCCGACGTCTCGAGATCACCTGCCACATCACCACTCCTGCGGTCCCCATGATCTATGAAATTCTTCGGAACTTCATGCCTCGCGACCTCGCGATCTCCACGGGAAACCTCCCAATCGCTTCCACGCAAAACGCCTGTTGTAACAGATTTTGAATTTTTTATCTACTTAGTGTCTTCATCCTAAATGTCTTTGAGAACACATCCGGCTTATAAATTAACTAGGGATGCTCACCCAGGAACTTTATTACAAGCACTTACATCTCACAAGAGGCATGGTCTCAAGTTCCTGCGATTATGTTTGTCATCAGTGCTTAATCTGAAAGAAGATGTTCCAGGTGGAGTTGTTCCAGGGCTTTTTGAGCATGACGCTGATGTCACCCATTGATTCATCAAGGTGCAGCACTAGAACATCAAAGATGAAGATCCTAAATTATTATTTATTCAGGAGAACAATATCACATTATGTTTTAATTCCCAGGTTGACCAAGGTATGAAAACAAAGACACTGCTCACGGCATAGCAATCTATATTTAAAGCTCTGTTGATAACTGTAATTGCTGCTAGCGCAGAACCAGATCTTCAGAATCCTATGGATGAATTTGTCCACCATATATGCTGGCATTTTTCTATGATATTTCATGTTAATTTATCAATTACTTCCCCGTCAGTAACATCTGGTCAACATGGGGACTCGATGGGAGAGGCAGTAGGGTATTAAGTTCTGCGTCACAGAGTTTATCCCATTCCAATTTAAGAGAGTTAAATCCTTTGATATTCTTAAATGCATTAGTTGATCTTCTTATAGATGAAAATAGAGCACATGCTAAGGCATCTTTGAATGCAATGTGTATTGCGCTTCTACGTACAACAATGGGTTGGGATGATTTTAAAACTTCTACTCACACGGAATTGCAATCCTCAAAGATACGTAACAGGCTTCAATTAAACGGTCAAATAGCTTGCAGGCTGTGGAAAAGAACAGGCAGAAGTTGTTAGGCACAAGAACGGACGAGAAACTTCAGAAAGATGGCACAGAGCAATACCCCATTCACTTGAAAGTTTAGGAAAAATGATCCGGTGTTCGACAAGATAGACGGAGAGATTTTGGGTCGCAACTTAAACAGTGTTACTCCTGGTGATTGGCTTTTTGTTCCAGGTTAATATAATGCGTGGAAAAGAGCCGAATGGTAGCTGCCATGAACAAGAAACGACAAAAAACATCACTTCAATGAACGCCGCTTGTGTAATACGTGGACCAACCACGGGATTTCGGCATTTCACCTATCGTTTTGCATGCTACATCATTTTCCCCGAAAGCCCGAAAGGCGATGGGAAAATTCGTGCGCTTCAAAGTCTCAAAAATCAAATAGCAAAATGGAAATTTTATTCTGCAGAACTTGCGGGGAAACGAGTGGCAATTCGTTGTGATGACGGTGCTATTCGCATCTATGTTGTTCAGAGAGAAACATGGTAAAATTAATTACAGAAGGAATTATGTGCGCGCATGTAATGGTGGCTTCCATACGGACGATGGTAGAAGCTTTGAAGATGTTCGAAGGCTATCCTGAAATTCCCGACAGGACTTTGCCTTTGACGCACGAGTCACATAGATATTGAAACAACGGAACTACTCTCTGTCGGATCTCTGCTACAGAGGTGCCCGGATAGCGAAAACGTTATGATTATGTATGAGTACATAGGAGATACACAGCATGGAGTTGCCGAGACTGAACATCAATTATGGGTTCGCTTGAAAACAAGCCTGGGTTACCGATTACCACCAACTACTATCTCTCCTGGCGAATATGGTTTGTGTTCGGATATCTGACAGCACCTTCAAACGCTGATGTAGATAACATGGTGGAAATACTTGTTGATATGGGGCTGATATTGTGCGAGTTGGAAACCTTGTATTCGACAATTGCTAAAGCAACTCAAGAAGATACTGAAACGAAAAGAGGAGGAGATAATGCACTTACGTCTACAAGCATTTTGCTAGAAATTAAGATTTGAATTTTATTTTTAATTTTAGTTGAGATTACTGTAATAATTAGTTAAAGATAGTTAGTTAACTGTCAGGGGGTTTCAACCTCTTTTAGAGAGGGAATTTATAGAGAAATGAATCCATTGTAAGAAAGGGGGGGGAGCCTGGAGGAATCTCTGAGGGGCAGAGAGCTCCTGTGTGGAACGCGAGTTGTTTTGAGAACCAGAAACGGAATTATATTCAGTAACCTGTTTTCTTCAGATTATGAGATTCATGACAGTCATTTCTTTCGCTATGTCCTCTTTTTGTCTTATATTCTATMTGCTCTTTGBYGACTGAGTTAAATATGTTTGGAATTCATTTTTAATGCTCCTTACACGCAGTTGATAAAGGTTTTGTTTTCATGGTGACTGTTCAGAATTCACTCCTGATTAGTGCTCTGTATCTAGTCATCAGCCTTTAGTTTTTTTCTTCCAAAGTCATAGTGAAAATTCCTCCTTGATTGATGCTTTCACTATGGTGGCTCTTTCCTTTTCTTTTTCTGCTATTAAATCATGATCATTTATAGTTGAAAGAAAGACTTACCTTGCCTCATTATCTGCAAGTAATGTGAACCCTGTTATGATATTCTCTCTATGGTTTTCACTTGACTCCATGCCCAATGGACTTTTTTCTCCTGTATCAACCTCCAGACCTGATTAAACACCTTTTCTAATAAGAAATCTGGCCTTCTTACTGTAATCATTGAATATTCCTGAGTAAAGAGCCCTTCGCTGTTTAGAGAACTGTCTCTGAGTGTATTAGGTCAGAAGTGCACTCAAAATTAAATTTCCAGGGTTTGGCTTGCTGCAACCCAAGTCAAGTTCTGAACGATAAATAAATTTTTCATTTTAAAATGTGCTAAGGCTTGGCTCTATTACAGCCTAGAGTCGACTCTTGCGACAACACGCAGTATTCCACTTGATCTAAAAAGCTTTGTGATAAAAGAAAGGAAGGACAGATATGAAGAAAAGAAGCAAGATCTGAACGCTTTGTGCTCTAAGAAAGGTAAAAGTGGAAATTTCTGAAGAAGAGAGGTCAGATCTATAGAAAAGAGGTAAGATCTGTAAACTGTGTGCTCTAATAAAGGTAATAATAGTTAAAAGGTCTTAGATCTGGAAGCTTTGTGCTCTATAGAAGTAAAATAAGTGAAAATTTGTGTTTCTAAGGTATGGATCTAGGTATGTTTAATAGAGTTTATCCTATCTTGAAAACTGGGGCGTTGATAGATAAAAGAAGGTTTGATATGAGTAGATTTGATAAGGATATTGATAGATATGTTATACCTTTGCATAGAAAGAATGTTTGGACTAACAAATGGATGTAGGATCCTAGAAAGAATTTTTTGCAGACTAACTACCATGATTCTAGTGTACAGTATAGAAGAAGTTGGGGATCATTTAAAAGGAAGAGAGGATTAACCCTATGTTACAGTTGCAAAAGACCAGGACATCTTGCTAAGGAATTCCATGGTGGAAGATCTAGTTGCTTATGTTGCAAAGATTTGGACCATGAAGTATTGGATTGCCTTGGAATGATTGCTAAGCTTGAAAGAATGAATCTGAATGAAGAAAACCATAAGGCGGATCCAGAAATAGTAGAACCCTAGCAAGAATCTGAGAAGGTATTGTTGCAGATGAAAGACACCATGAATGATCATCGACATGTTAGGCTACCTGAGATATTTAAAGAAAAATAATACATTGAAGCAAGAATAGGAGACTTCGACATTGACTCTGTCCTTGATGAAGAAACACCAGTGAAAATTATGCCAGAGAGAACTTGAGAAGCTATAGTAAGGCCTGCTATGATCCCTTCATTAAGAGGAATAGGGTTATCCAGAGGGAAACTGGTAAAATGTTAAGTCCTAATATTGGCTCATTACCCCTTAATTGGGGCATATTATATTAGTAATGTTATTTTATTTATGTCAGCTTTAGGCCACTAGTTGTAATTGTACCTCCTAGTCTCCTATATATACCAAGGAGACATTTTCATTTTGAATCATCTTGTACTTGAACATTTAAGTGGGGTAAAAGGAGGTTTCCCCCTCGAAGAGGATTTTTATCTGAAATTATCTCATTTTCAAGGCGTTGAGTACTTTTTCTGAGGTTTTTCTATGCTATATTGATATTTGGTTCTTAACATATGGTGTCAGAGCTCAAGGTCTTGGGGTTTCGCTGTTACATCTGAGACACCGTGACATTTTCACTATAAACTTTATTCTACAACGTTTCAAAAGGAACGGCTTTGAGGATATTTATTAGACGGATCAAGTTATGTTAGGTTCAAAATTCAGCTCCTGAGGCCTTATACTTTTGGAGATAAAGCTTGTACAAGATAGGGTTCTGGAATCATCCTGAAATGAGTCATTGCGGAATTTTCGCTATAAAAAATTTTATGTAATGTTTCAGACCTTGAAATCTAGAGGCCATTTACATAAATTAGTAATGTATCTGTGGTAAAAATTTCAACTTCCAGGTCATCTTAAATTTGTAGATACACCTTGTGTAAGATAGGGTATCTGACTAGTCCTATTGACTAGTCTCAAGAAGGTGTTCCAGGTAAAACAATCATAAAAGAGTATCCAAATTGAGTGGGACTGGTTTCATTGGATCTTGGACAGTCTATAGTATTTTGGGTGCGAGTTTTAGAATTTGATATCAATTATTTTGTGCGGGGCATGCTATACAAGTGAGATCTCCTGGAAAGGCCAAAAATCGGCAAGTTGTGAGGAAGTTACTATAAATTCCACTTGGCACATCCAATTTTGATCAGACATGTGGCATTGCAGAGAAGAAATATCAGAGAACTACCTAAAATAAATTTTCATACCCAGAAGGGCCAAAACTTGGGAGATACAACAGAATAAATATTGTCTAGCAGAACCGCCTCAAAATCAAGATTCAAAAGTGATACTTGGCCAACATGCCACCAAAAAAGGGACCTTCTACACCAAATAATCCTGCATAAAATCCTAATTGGGCTCTTGATGAAGGTGAAGAAATGTGTAGGGACATAAATGAACTACAAAAGAATATGGATTCAATGGAAGCTAAGTTGGATACTAAGATGGATTCAATGGAAGCTAAATTGATGGATTCAATAGAAGCTAAGTTGGATACTAAGATGGATGGTTTAAAAGGGGAGATCATGGAAGTATTGAAAAAATTCGTAACAGAGAAGACACGCAAAAGTGAAAATGCATCCCATGAAATTCATGATGAGGACACAAGGAAGGTGAATCAAGAATGGAGAAACTCCAACTTTGGTTTGAAGACCAACCACATTCCTAAGATTGATATGAGGAAGTTTGATGGCAAGGACCCAATCA
>SNQJ01S0025396.1:172612-182719 GCA_010110895.2 Picea sitchensis
TCAGAAGTGCACTCAAAATTAAATTTCCAGGGTTTGGCTTGCTGCAACCCAAGTCAAGTTCTGAACGATAAATAAATTTTTCATTTTAAAATGTGCTAAGGCTTGGCTCTATTACAGCCTAGAGTCGACTCTTGCGACAACAACGCTGATATACCCAATCCACGAATAGAGTCACACTCCCCATGATTCCGATCGATGCCCTTGCTCTCCCGGACTTCGAACTTCTTCCACCACACTGTAGACTTCACGTCCACCTTCCTCCTTACTGCATCCTCGAACACAACGTGTCTCTCCACGAGACGTCTCGCCAGTCTGTGACCCTTCCTCTCGATCTACTCGTGCAACTTCTCCTTGCTTCCTTTCAAAAAACTCTGAAGGTTTGTCCCTCCTAAGCTTTCACCACTTCAAATCCCTCAGGAAGAAGTTCTTGCACGCACCCCTTGCGACAAACCTTCAATCACGACTAAGTGATGAAGTCTTTGATCCTACGCACTCCTGCAGCAGAAATCCTTCAACTCTTTTCTCAGAATCGCAACTCTGAGTCTTCGTCTACCCTATGCACTCCTTACACAGCTTCGGTGCCAAATCTGCACTTCTTGAAGATATGATAACAAAAGTTATCTCTAAGTAAACCCTGCAGTCACGCACTCCTTGCGGACAACTTCAACTGCACTCCTTGCAGGAATTCTCTAGTTCACTTAGAGAAACAATTGAAACTCATTCGCTCTTCCTATCAGACTTCAATTCAACCATCAAATCACATACACAGCACATAAAGGAAAATGTATAACAAGAAGCAAATACTCATGAGCATATCATCAATACACAGAGAAATAACACATAACCATGGAATTGAATCAAAGCTTTCTTCTATTAATTCAATCTGTACATGGGTGTTCTTCATACAATTCTCTGCTCTGCTCTTTTCTTGCTCCTGAATGAATTCTGAATAATACAATTTACAAAGGAGGGTGTCTATATCTGTTTCCCTCTCGAACTCCTAAACCATCAAATCTATAATTAAATTCCTATCTACCAGCATTAACTAAATTAAATGTCGCATCTACCAAAGGACGTGAGCTATCCGCTCAAGGTCCATTACAATATACAAAGTGCGCTTCATTAACTCTACACATTAATGTTTGACGCAAAAAGTATCAAGGTGTTTCAAAATTTGTGCTGGCACTGTCCAGCTGTCTTTTCTTCTCTCGCGCTGGCTCGCTTGATGTGGGCGATGCTCCTGCATCATACTCCCTAGCTTGAAAAATTTCATGGGCTCCTTCCCATGAGCTCCTGCATAGTCTGCCCATGCTTCTAAATCATCGCTTCAGTCTCCCAGCTGGCGTCCTCCACTAGGTGATTCTTCCATTTGACCAAGTACTCAAAATACTGCTTCTGCTTGGTCTTCTTTCCCACTCGCTTGTCCAGTATGCACTCCTTCTGCGGCTTTTCTGCAACTGGTAATTGCTTCTGCCACTGGACCACTGGATGACCAGTTCCATCTTCTGCTCCTCCAACCCTATATGGGTATAAATCCGAAATATTAAAAATCGGAGATATCCCAATGCCACCCGGCAACTCAATTTCATAAGCGTTCTCCCCGAATTTCTTCAGGACTTTGCATGGCTCAATCTTTTTCATTTTGAGCTTGTTATATGTTCCCCTTGGGAACCTTTCCTTCCTCAAGTGCGCCAGAACCATATCACCAACTTCGAATTGCAGTGGTATCTTCCGCTGATCGGCTCTGCGCTTATACTCCTGATTCGATTTCATCAGTCGCTGCTTCACCTGACTGTGAAGTTCCTGCATTGCCTCAGCGAACTCCTCAGCGCTAGCACTGCTAGTTGCAGCCTGTTCTGACTCCCTGAGTTCAAAAACTCCCCTTGGTTGTGTACCATACACAATTTGGAATGGGCTTTTGCCTGTACTCCGATTCACTAAATCATTGTATGCAAATTCTGCCTGTGGCAATATGTTGTCCCAGCTGCTATGGTGCTCTGTCACCAAGCTTCTCAGCAAGTCTCCAAGACTTATGTTGACCACCTCGATCTTTCCGTCTGTCTACGTATGATAATCTGAACTAAACGCCAAGTCAGTTCCTATCTTCTTCCATAGCATCCTCCAAAAATGACCTATGAATTTGGTATCCCTGTTCGAGACTATGCTTCTCGGCAATCCATGCAGTCTCACAATCTCTTTGAAAAACAAGTTTGCGATGTGGGTCGCATCGTTGGTCTTCTAACATGGAATAAAATGTGCCATCTTTGAAAACCTATCTACCACCACAAATATGGAATCAACACCTCTTTGTATCCTTGGCAAACCCAGTACAAAATCCATGCTAATTGCCTCCCATGGTCTCTCTGGTATGGGCAATGGCTGATAAAAACCCGTGTTCAGCTTTCGGCCCTTCGAATGCTAACAAATTTTTCATCTGTCAACAAACCTTTTAACATCTGCACACACGCTCGGCCAAAAATACGATTCGCTCATCTTCGTGAATGTTTTGTCATGTCCAAAATGACCTGCTAATCCGCCACTGTGCTTTTCCTTCACTAAATTATCCCTCATGGAGCAAATTGGAATACATAGTTGATTGCCTCTAAATAGTAATCCCTCCTGGATCATGTAATCTATCCATGGGCTCCGATCTCTGAGAACTGGATTCTCAGCTGCTTCGTATGCTTCTGCAAAATCTGCATCTCCTGCATACATGTCTTTCAAATTTTCAAAACCCAATGTCTTGACTCTGAACTCCTGCAGCAACAAACATTTCCTGCTCAAAGCATCAGCCACTTTGTTAGTAGTTCCTGAAATGTGTTTAATTACAAATGTGAAATTTTGCATGTACTCTACCCATTTTGCATGGTTCTGGTTCAACGTCTCCTGTTGACTCACAAACTGCAATGCATGATTATCGTTGTACAAAACAAATTCCTTGGGTATCAAGTAATGCCTCCACTTCTTCAATGCATGTATGATGGCATAAAACTCTTTATCATATGTGGAGTATTTCAGCTTTGCTTCATCCAGCTTCTCGCTGAAATATGCCATTGGCCTGTCATCCTGACTTAAGACCCCCCCCGATGGCATATCCTCTTGCATCGCATTTCACTTGAAATGTCTTCCTGAAATCAGGCAACACCAGAATTGGTTGCTTTGTAATCTTCCGCTTCAACAGATTGAATCTCTCCTCAGCCTCCGCTGTCCAATGAAAAATTTTATGTCATTTTTTCACGGTGTCCATCATTGCTGCGCTAATTCCACTGAAATTCCTAATGAATTTTCGGTAGAAACTAGCCAATCCATGGAAACTTCTCACCTCGAAAATATTTCTCAGTGATGGCCAATTCTTGATCACTTCCACTTTCTCTGGATCCATCTTCAATTCATTTTCCGAAATAACGAAACCCAAATAAATGAGTTATGTCTTCATGAAGGAAAACTTCTTCATGTTGACCAACAGCTTCTCCTGCTGTAGTCTTCTCATCACAATGGCCAAATGATTTAAATGTTCATCCTTGGTCTTACTGAAAATCAATATGTCGTCCAGATATACGACAATGAATTTCCCGATGAATTCCCGCAGGACTTCATTCATCAGCCTCATGAATGTGCTTGGCACGTTTGTCAAGCCAAATGGCATGACCAGCCATTCGTACAAACCTTCATTTGCCTTGAACGCTATCTTCCATTCATCACCTTCCCTCATGCGAATCTGGTGATATCCGCTCTTCAAATCAATCTTTGAGAAGTAATTTTCCCCACTCAGGCAATCCATCAGATCATCCATCCTCGACTGTGGAAATCTGTACCTGATGGTGATTTTATTTATCGCTCTGGAGTCTGTACACATCCTCCAGCCTCCATCCTTCTTCAGACTTAGTACTGTCGGAACAGCACACGGACTCAGACTCTCTCTGACCATTCCTTTATCCAGGAGATCCCGTACCTGCCTTTTGACCTCCTCATTCTCCTGTGGCGTTAACCTGTATGTAGCTTTATTCGGCAAACTTTCTCCAAGTATGAGGTCTATGTGGTGACTCACACTCCTCATCGATGGCAACGAAAGAGGTAGTTCGTCCACGATGATGTCAGCGAACTCTCCCAATAGTTCTTGAATCGCATCTGGCAAGTCGTCCACTCTTGTGCTAGTCAAGACAATTCTCGGCTTCCTGACCACAAAGAATTGTGGATCTTCCTTCTTCTCCATCTCTGTGAGAAGTTCCTTCCCACTCATGAGAAGTATGGTATTGCTTACTTCTGGTTTTACTTCCTTATCCTTTATCGGAAGCAATCTATGTGTCCTCCCATCCTTCTCTAAGGTATATGTGTTCATCCTCCCATCATGAACCACATTTCTGTCATATTTCCATGGTCTTCCCAACAATAAATGACATACATCCATGGGAATAACATCACACAAGATTTTATCATTATATCCACATATTTTGAATTCAACCAAGCATTGTTTTGTAACACTTACCCAGTGCCCTTTCTGCAGCCATGATACTTTATATGGACTCGGGTGCTTGGTCGTCTCCAGCTCCAGTTTTTCCACCATCTCGGCTGAAACGAGATTGTCGGTGCTTCTACTGTCCACAAAGACCTTGCATTTCCTGTCCTTGGCTGTGCAAGCTATTATGAACAGTCTGCTCCTCTTAGTTGTGTTCTCCACCTCCTTCTCTGGTGTTAAGAGAACTTTATGCATCCCAAGCGATCTTCCGTTGTCTGCATCTTCGTTCTCAACATCACACTTCTGCGCCTCTGTGATGTGAGCTTCTCCGCTATCCTTCTTCTTCTCTGGACACTCGAATGACTTGTGCCCATTCTTTCCACATGTAAAACATGTTATCACTCCACCTCTTCCCCTACCTCGACCTCTGGTTCGAGGAAAAGTATTTGCATCAGCATAACCGCCACCCTGTTCGGTATGTTGTGCCCTTTGTTCAGCATGTGGTCCTCGCTGTGAGGTTCCACCTCTCTCAATATTACCCTGAGGTTTCTGCCATTCCTCCTTGGGATTCTGGGTTCTTTCTTGGGAAATTGCCTTGCCTCTGGGCTGACTTCTACCTTGCCCTCACTGTCCTTGCTTGCGGCTCAGCTTCTCCTCGGCTTTCAGAGCCATCTGGTACGCATCCTCCATCGTTCGGATGGTTACCATGCTTAATTCGTCCTGAATGTCATATCTCAGACCATTCAGATATCTCGCCACTTTCTCATCATCGCTCTCCCGATGACCTGCTCTGATATTGAGCCTATAAAAATCTTCGGTGTACTCCTTCACCATCATCAACTTCTGCCTCAGGTTCTGCATTCGCCTGAACAGAGTAATCTGGTAATCCCTTGGGATGAATTTCACTTTCATCTTCGTGATCATCCTATCCTAGCTTTTGATCTTCTGTTTGTCCCACCATAAGGCTGAATGTCCTTTCAACTTGTTAATAGCATGTCTGACTTTCTTGTCCTCTTCGATCTCCTCATAATCGAAGTAGGTTTCAAGAGCTCGGATCCAGTCCAGCAACTCTTCTGCATCCAGGCTTCCTTCATACGCTGGAATGTCCATTTTGGTATTTGCACCCATCCTGGCGATGGATTTGATCAATCTCTCGGTTGATGCATCTTATGTTGTGACTTCTTCTGCATGTCCAACTTCTTCTTCAACCTCGGAATCTCTAAGATCCCCAGCACCAGCTCCACGTCTCTACGCTGTCTCCATCTCCTCGAGTCTTGCTCGGAGATCTCTCATTTGGCGCTCCATTTCTGGATTCCCTGCCAGTCTACCCCTTCTTCGTGCATCCCTGTCTTCTCGATCAGGTGACTTCCTTTCTCTTCTTGGCGGCATGATGAATTCCCTTCTCCTTCTCTGCTACAGAAAGCAAAGAAATATTCCCGCTCTGATACCACTTGACGCAATGCGCACTCCTCAGAGAATGATTGCTTCCTCCAGGACCTTCTTTCTCTCGGCCCAAAGAACTCAACGGTTCTTCTATCTCCCGATCGGGAGATCTGCACCCATAGTTCACTTCGCGCGACCCTCCTTTCTTGACTTATCGGAGGATCGAAACTTCGCAACTCACGAGTTCACTATCTATATTTTGGGTTCTCGAATCCCCGAGACCCGATGAGCCGAGATGTCGACGAATCGCGGTCTCGCTCCCTCGAAACTTCATCGTTCGCGAGTTAGAATAATTCCTGCCTCAACTTCCGAGGTCCGAGTCGCCGAAACTTCTGACAACTCCCTATCTCGCCTCCCCGCGTCCTCGCCACTCGCGAGACCAATCCCTTGATCCTTCAATGCCCGATACCCGACGTCCCGAGATCACCTGCCACATCACCACTCCTGTGGTCCCCACGATCTATGAAATTATTCGGAACTTCGTGCCTCGCGACATCGCGATTTCCACGGGCAACCTCCCAATCACTTCCACGTGAAACGCCGATATACCCGATCCACGAATAGAGTCACGCTCCCCGTGATTCCGATCGATGCCCTTGCTCTCCCAGACTTCGAACTTCTTCCACCGCACTGTAGACTTCACGTCCACCTTCCTCCTCGCTTCATCCTCGAACACGACGTGTCTCTCCACGAGACATATTGCCAGTCTACGACCCTTCGTCTCGATCTACTCGTGCAACTTCTCCTTGCTGCCTTTCAACAAACTCTGAAGGTCTGTCCCTCCTGAGCTTTCACCACTTCAAATCCCTCAGGAAGAAGTTCTTGCACGCACCCCTTGCGGCAAACCTTCAATCACGACTAAGTGATGAAGTCTTTGATCCTACGCACTCCTGCAGCAGAAATCCTTCAACTCTTTGCTCAGAATCGCAACTCTGAGTCTTTGTCTAGCCTGCACACTCCTTACATGGATTCAGTGCCAAATATTCACTTCCTGAAGATATGAGAACAAAAGCTATCTCTAAGTAAACCCTGCAGTCACGCACTCCTTGCGGACAAATTCAACTGCACTCCTTGCAGGAATTCTCTGGTTCACTTAGAGAAACAATTGAAACTCATTCGCTCTTCCTCTCAGACTTCAATTCAACCATGAAATCACATACACAGCACATAAAGGCAAATGTATGACAAGAAGCAAATACTCATGAGCATATCATCAATACACATAGAAATAACACATAAGCATGGAATTGAATCAAAGCTTTCTTCTATTAATTCAATCTGTACATGGGTGTTCTTCATACAATTCTCTGCTCTGCTCTTTTCTTGCTCCTGAATGAATTCTGAATAATACAATTTACAAAGGAGGGTGTCTATATCCGTTTTCCCTCTCGAACTCCTAAACCATCAAATCTATAATTAAATTCCTATCTACCAGCATTAACTAAATTAAATGCCGCATCTACCAAAGGACGTGAGCTATCCTCT
This sequence comes from Picea sitchensis, assembly GCA_010110895.2. Classification (NCBI taxonomy): domain Eukaryota; kingdom Viridiplantae; phylum Streptophyta; class Pinopsida; order Pinales; family Pinaceae; genus Picea; species Picea sitchensis. Next base: position 179,997 of record SNQJ01S0025396.1, read on the forward strand.
CAAGTTCCATTACAATATACAAAGTGCGCTTCATTAACTCTACACATTAATGTTTGATGCAACAAGTATCAAGGTGTTTCAAAATTTGTGTTGGCGCTGTCTAGCTGTCTTTTTTTCTCTCGTGCTGGCTCGCTTGATGTGGGCGATGCTCCTGCATCAAAGTTGGAACGGGCACTCCTTGCAATCTCTCAAACATCCCATAGAGTATTTTAAACAGGCCGCGATTATTTGCATTGCTTGAATTCTTCGTTTTAGGGCTCTGATGTACTCAATTATGACCTCCAAGATTTATTCTCTAATAATCTTCATAGCCATTACAAAATAAAAACACAAATTCATAAGTACCGAGAAGCATGCACTGCATATTTAGATCTGAACTTTCATGATAACCTAAATATAATACACTTTAATTACCACCAAGATGGGGAATAGTATTCAGTTTGGTAACAGAGTTATGTAGGATACGCTCGCCTTGGCCTCATCAGGTAAAAGGGATCGCAGAGTTTCTAAACGCGCACTTACCTCCTCTTCCTGCCAGTACATATAGTTATTGGAGCAGAAGCCCGCTAGTTTAAACACCTTATGAATGAAATGGAAAAGATAATATACAGTTGCATAAACTGATGGCCCTAAAATTTATCAGATCAAGAAAGACAATCCTATAGTCTATGATGGCATTTTTAGAGTTCTTTTCAGTTTAGATCTAATCACACAGCCGAAACAAATAGGCTCCTTATGACATGGGATTAAAAAAACTAAAAAAAAAAAATTAGCATTACAAGGTATAGCATCCTTTGAGCTGGTAGGTGCATGTTCTGGTCTACATGAGCTTCACATTCTACAAGACGACTCTGGTATTGTAAAACCAATATAGATAAATTCTTCGAAGCAGTATAAAAAAGGAAAAGGCTGCAATTTAACAATTCGAACCACGCTATAAAAAGGCCTTGCAAATCATAATACATAGTCTGGTTTGTTGCATTACTGTTTTCTTTGGCATCTATCATAATCCATAGAAAATCAATTGAAACGAATCTCTTAACAATTAACCGAGTTGATCATTCGATTCTTCAAATATCAAAGTAGCAATAGAGACCAAACGGTTTTTCCAGATGGCTATAGCTTCCTTCATCTCTTAGAAAAAATGAACAAAGCACTTGGAGAGCATGCCTGCATCTACATATCCTTTTGCAGTTGTTACCTACACAGAGATCAGCAAAATTTTAACAAACAGAGAGCACAAAAGTTTAAGAAACAGAGAGCACAAACAGAGAGAAAAATTTTAACAAACAGAGAGCACAAACTTTTAACAAAATTTTAACAAATAGAGAGCATTTTAACAAACAGAGAGCAATTTCTCTGCCGTTTAGTCTCAAAATTTTAGTCCGCCGTTTAGATTTTTAAATAAAAACAAAGGACAAAATTTGTGCTATATTTTTGCAAATTTTTAAGTAAAACGGAGAATAAATTATCTGTGATATTTGTAAATTGACACTCACTTCTGAGAATTATGTATATATACATAACAATTTATTAAAATAAACCCAATACAAAATTTTGAACTACGATATGTATATATACTTCTAAGATCTCACTCTTCAGCAATTATTATAAACTTTGATTTTGACGAAAACTCATCTTATTGTTGCGTCGACTTCTTCGATTGCTGCGTCAACTTCATCGGAGTTATGTAAATATTCGTCGGAGCTACGTGAATCTTCATTAACTTGTTGATTCTTCAATTAACCTACCAGTTACAACTCTATCAACACCTATGGATGCTCTTCTTGCCCCGTGCTTGAATTACAATGGGGCTGTATTCGTTTTCAGATCTAGGGAAGTCTAGATTTGAGTAGAGTACAGATTAATATTTTCCAGCAAAGATACAATTTACAGCCATGGCCCAAAAAAAATTTTACAGCCAAGATTCGTTATCATATACAGTTTACAGCCATGGCCCATAAAACATTTTACAGCCAATATTCTTTATCATATACAGTTTACAGCCATGGCCCAGAAAACATTTTACTGCCAAGAATCGTTATCACATAAACATTTTACAGCCAAGAATCATCAATCACTAATTCTGCAATTCCAGTTATTTTAAAAAAAAATTGATCAGATTTTTTTGATGAAAACTTCACAAAAGTTGCCAAAAAAAGTAAAAATATTTGATCAAAAAACTGCATCTAGTTGCCAATTAGTTTGTGTTGAACTTTTAATGAGTTTAATAAACTGCATCCATCAAACTTAAACTTTTAATTAATAATTTATTAGTTAATTGGTTAATATGAATGTTATTGTAAATCAGCTTGTGTTCATTTTCTAATTATTAAAATACAAAATAATCGTGTGATATTGTGAAAAAAGGCTAATAATGTAAAATAAATTATAGTTGAGGAGGTTAGTTTTATAAGATTCTAAGACAAAACTTTGTTTTCTATTATTTTTTTCATTGTTTATGAGATTGGAATTAAAGCATTCTTTTATGTTATTAAAAATTTGGTCATTGTTTATGAGATTGGAATTAAAGCATTCTTTTATGTTATTAGAAACTTGGTCTAATTGGAAGATGTGATGAATCTAGTGTTTAATTAAATAATTTTAATTCTTACAGTATGAATTCAATAGTTCCTTCAATTCAATTCAATTAAGTATGAATTCAATAGTTCCTTCAATTCAATTAAGTATGAATTCAATAGTTCCTTCAAACAATATTTATT
>SNQJ01S0025396.1:203504-223628 GCA_010110895.2 Picea sitchensis
TTGATTAATTAATTAATTAAATTAATTACCTATCGCATTGAATGAACAGGGTAATAAATTTAAGAGGGTTAATAAATTTAATTGTTTAATTAAATTATCTACGTATACGGGGAGATAAGATTCATTAAATATAAGGATAAGAAACATTAAATAATAGGGTAAGGCATTAACTATGTGGATAAGATCATGAATGTATGGATAAGGAAATTTATGAGGAGGAAAGGGTCGGTGAAGGGGGGATATGACGGGAGGAGTCTTACAGAAGAAGGATTATTATTGGGGGGGAGGAGGAAGCATTGGGAGGAGGAGAAAGTTTTGGTTTCAGGGTTCTTTTGGATTTTCTGGTTCTGAGTTTGAGTTCTGCAGTCGGGGAGGATCATTACGGGGGGCACCGATTTGCTGGGGGTTTTGGGCATGGGGGCCAGGATATCCATATGGTATCCTGGAGCTAGGAAGCCAGAGAGCATGCTCCTAGCTGGCAGGGAGGAAACATGGTTTTGGGCAGTGTTTGACACAGTTTCAGCAACGAACAACCAGATCGACGGGGGAATTAGCATCAGGGAGAGGTAATTTATTTATTCTGTTAAGTAATTCTTATGTTGTGGATAAAATTTTAATTTTTATCGAATATCATATGCTCATATGTTGGTGATTGAATTATTTTTGTATGGGAAAGAATTATATGCTAAATCAAGTTAAATTTTGTATTTTTTTTACGGCTACTACAAGAATCAAACATTTCCTACTCAATGCATCAGCAACCTTGTTATCAGTTCCAGAAATGTGCTTTATAACAAAAGCAAAGTTCTTCATAAATTCAACCCATTTCGCATGTTTCTGGTTCAATTTCTCCTGTCGAGTTATGAATTGTAAAGCATGGTTGTCGCTATACAAGACAAACTCTTTTGGAACCAAGTAGTGCCTCCATTTATTCAGTGCTTGTATGACTGCATAAAAATCTTTATCATACATGGAATATTTCATCTTGGCATCATTCAGCTTCTCACTAAAGTATGAAATCGGTTTATTGTCTTGGATTCAGCTTGCTCCAACCGCAAACCCACTTGCGTCACATCTCACTTGAAATGTCTTACCAAAGTCTGGCAGAACCAGAACTGGTTGTTCAATTATCTTCTCCTTCAACAGATTAAAACTCTTCTCTGCTTCCTCTGTCCAATGGAAAGATTTATGTCTTTTCTTGACTGTGTCCATCATTGGTGCATAAATTCCACTAAAATTTCTGATGAACTTCCTGTAAAAATTGGCTAGTCCATGGAACATTCTAACTTAAAAGGTATTTCTTGGCGATGGCCATTCTTTGATTGATTTTACCTTCTCAAAGTCCATCTTCAACTCATTTGAAGAGATCACAAAACCCAAATAAATGAATTCTTTCTTCATGAAAGAAGACTTCTTCAGATTTATCAGCAACTTCTCTTGCTGCAACCTCCTCATCACTAGAGTTAGGTGTCTCGAGTGTTCTTCCTCAGTCTTACTGAAGACTAGCATATCATCAAGATACACAATTACAAACTTTCCAATGAAATCTTTCAAGACTTCATTCATTAACCTCATGAAAGTACTTAGCGCATTGGTCAAACCAAACGGCATGACAAGACATTCATATAATCCTTCACTCGTCTTGAATTTTGTCTTCCATTCATCACCTTCCCTCATTCTAATATGATGATATCCTCTTTTCAAATCAATTTTTGAAAAAAACCTTGCTCCACTCAAGCAATCCATCAATTCATCCATCCTCGATAAAGGAAATCTATACCTGATGGTGATTTTTTTTATAGCCCTCGAGTCTGTACGCATTCTCCATCCACCATCCTTCTTTGGACTTAACACTATTGGTACAGAGCATGGACTCAAGATTTCTCTTATCAACCCCTTGTCCATCAAATCCTGGACTTGCTTCTTAACCTCTTCATTCTCTTACGGCGTCAATCTGTACATTTCTTTGTTCGTTAAACTCACCCCTGGTATAAGGTCAATTTGATGGCTTATACTTTTGATGGGTGGCAACGAACAAGGTAAATCGTCCACCACTATATCATCAAAATTCTCCGTCATTTCCTGAATTTCCTCTGGTAAATCATCTATCAAAGTACTCGTTAAAATTATTCTAGGTTTCCTTACCACAAAAAACTGCATGTCTTTATCTTTCTTGACTTCATCAAGAAGCTCCTTCCCACTCATGAGAAGTATAGTGTTACTCATTTCTTCTTTCACCTTCCTGTGTTCAATTGGCAGTAACATATGTGTCCTACCATTCTTCTCTAAGGTGTATGTGTTCATTTTCCCATCATGAATAACATTTCTGTCATATTGCCACAGTATCCCCAACAAAATATGACAGACATCCATGGAAATAACATCACACAAAATCTCATCCCTATAACCCCCTATCTTAAATTCAACTAAACATTGTTTAGTGACAGTTACCTGATGTCCTTTTTGCAACCACGAGAATTTACATGGGCTCGGATGTGAAACTGTCTCCAATTCCATCTTCTCTGCCATTTCTATGGATACTAGATTATTTGTTCTTCCACTGTCCACTATCACCTTCCATACCCTATCCTTGGTCTTGCAAGTAGTTCTAAACAGACTGTTTCTCTGGACTGGATTCTCTGTCTCTTTCTCTAGATTCAAGAGAATTTTCCTCATCATTAAAGATATTTTGCCTTCTGCATCTTCTACCTCAACATTTCACCTTTTCGCTTCTGAAATGTGAGCTTCGCCTCTTCCATCTCTTTTTCTATCAGGACATTCAAAATATTTATGTCCAATCTTTCCACAAATAAAACACTTTATCTCACCTCCTCTGCCTCCGCCTCTTCCTCTTTCTCATGGAAAAGTGTTCTTATCGGCATATTTTCCTCTCTGTGAGCTTCCTCCTCTTTTTGGGTGATTATGAGGTTTCTTTTATTCATCTTTGGGCTTATGTACCCTTTCCTAGATAGTTTCTTTGCCTCTTCTATGACTTCTACCTATGCCCCTTGACCTTTCTTTCGGGCCAATTTGTCTTCTGCCTTCAGAGAAATTTGATAAACATCTTCCACATTTCTGATTGTCACCATGCTCATATCATCCTGAATGTCATATCTTAGAACATTCATGTATCTGATGACCTTTTCATCATCACTCTCACAATGGCCTACTCTAATGTTCATTCGGTAAAACTCTTCAGTGTATTCTTTCACTGTCATCCCCTTCTATCTCAAATTTTTCATTCTTCGAAACAGGTTAATTTGATAGTATTTGGGTATACACTTGGCCTTCATTTTTTCTACCATCCTATCCCAGCTTATGATTCTTTTTTTTCCCTTGCAACTCCTATCATCTTGTAGTTCATCCCACCACAGTGTTGCATGCCCTTTAAATCTAGTGACAGCATGTTTTAATTTCCTATCTTCTTCGATATCCTCATAGTTGAAGTATTTATCCAGAGCTCTAAACCGATCTAGCAACTCCTCAACATCTAAGTTTCCTTCATACATCGGAATTTACATTTTTTCTCTGGCCCCTATTCTTGCAACAGCTCTGAATAGACGTTCTTCTGCAACATCTTCGACTACAAATTTTTCTTCAATCCTAGCCTCATTTTCACTTTCGGCCTCACTGACATATCCTGTATCAGTAGCTCGTCTCTTTTTTTTCTCCATAGCATCTAATCAAACATGAAGTTCTCTAATTTCCATTTCCACGTCTAGATCGGGCATTGGTCTGTTTTGACATCTCCCGAGCGGCATTGTTCAAATCTGTTCCACGCAAAATTCAATTTACAACTTTCCTTCTGTCTCCCCCTTCCTACAGAAAACAATGATTGTAAGCTATGATACCACCTGACACAGCACCCCTACCTCAGTAGGTTTTGCTTGACCTCCTAGTCTAAGGATCGTTCTTAATCTCCCCTTGAGCCGAAATGACTCTTCAATTCCCAGTTTCAATCTTCACACTTGTAACCACAGGTCCTTCTTAGGAGCTACGCCTATGCAAACAAGCACTAGGCGTGAAATATTACTCACATGACCAACCAATGTGATCACAACATTTACTCGAAAAGGTATTTCGCAATTTCAGGGGTATTGGCATGATACAAACCCAACACTCCACATCCACGAAACCCCAAAACCCAATGTGGAACCTCTCCCCAGGACTAGATCTGATGGTCATGTGCCTTCCCCTCGATCGATGACCATGATCGCGTTGTGAATTCATGTTTTGCGATGTCGGGACTATTTCTGTAACGCAAGCCCAATGCTCCAACTCCCGACTTCTGAAATGTCGAGATCTTAAATCAAGATACCAACGACTCCTATTGATCCAGATCCAACGGATACTATTCCTCTAAGGCTTGTGAGTGTTGAAATTTTATCAACCTTATCCCCTCCACTGATCTACTAGATCCAACATCTAACAGGATTTCGGTATTTCTTCCTCTGAGAAATTCCATCGTCCGTTCAATTTCTTGATAACAACTGGCCAAATAACTTGGCCTTCTTTCTCCTGAGCTTGATTCTGTGAGGTGACTTCATCCTCGTCTTCCTTAGAACTCTTCAAAGCCTCTATCCCTCCTGAGCTTGGCTTCTACTACAAACTCAAGAATTCCAAGGGTTCTTTGTGCGCACTCCTTGTGGAACTCACGATAACCTCTGGTTATCTGACATCTTCCTCTTTTGTGAACTCCTTGCAACAGAAATTTTTCAACCCCTCACTTGGGTTGGAAAAGTATAAGACTTCAACCTGCCTGCGCACTCCTTGCACGGCTTTGTGTTATACTCGCACTTCTACTGGTATGAGAACAACGGTATCTCTCCTGAGCTTGTCTAAGGTAAAACTCAAAACCTATCAATGCACACTTTGCAGACTTCCACTTCACTCCTTGCAGGAATTCTCAAGATGAGAAACAATTGAAACTCATTCTCTCCCTCTCAAATACTTCATACATTCAATCATGAAATCATACATACACACAACATTGAAACAAATGCATAACAGAGACTGGAATTAACTGTAAACATACCATTCAATAGATGTAAATAGGATTTATAAACACCATGAAATTTGGATCAAAGATTCCTTATATTAATCCAAGTGCATATGTACATGGGTTCTATAGCATCAGTTATCTTCTTATAAACTCTTCTACAATATTTGTTCTTCTATTCTCTTGCTCTATATCTCTTCTCTTACAATGAGAATAATCCTACAATACAATACATGCAAGGGATCTTTCTAGAGTTTTCCCTCCTACACTCTAAGATATCTAATCGAAATAAAATTTACAGCTACTTTACATTTATTACAATAAATGCCTCCAACAAACAGATGAGAGCAACCCTCCAGATCTGCATTACAACTCAAAACATAAATGTGAATTCATTCTTTCAAGATATTACATTTATGTCTTATCCTTTCAAATTCAAAATGCTTTCAAAATGTGCGTTGGTGCATATCTAGCTATCCTCCACTCTTACTCTTTCTTTGCTGGCTTACTTACGATGCTCTTGCATCAACTCTCTAAGACCCTGATGGTCTCTCTCTGTAATTAAACATAGACCCTTTCAACTTTCGGGTGCAGGTCTAATGGTACCCGCAACCTTCCCTTCATGCTTGGGGAATCTCTAATTTTTGGCGCTAGCCCCTTTTCTGATAAGCCTCTCCTTGAGGTGACCTTCGGAGATAACCTCACGCAAACACACAATTGTGGACGTGGACAAAAGAGGTTTGAAACCAAACTACCTTTCGGCCCACAATTCTCCTCAAACCTCCACGTGTCATTTCTTCAAAACTGTGGTTTGGATTGCATCCCGCCTTCAACTTTTTTAAGTTCACGCATCTCCGATTCCTGCAATTCTATAGGTCCGTCGATCTCACAATCTTGATAGTGCCTCTGAAATGACGGCTCAGATATATCCCTTTCAAAGTTGCAGATCAGATCTGACCTCTTTCAAATCAACAGCTGTGATTTGTTTCAGAATTCCGGACTTCAGAATTCTCAAGTCTCAAACTTTCCTTCTTCTGTACGTCAATCTTCCGGAGTCGATGATTTGCGGACACCTTTCCTTCTCAATCAGCGACTTTACCTCTTCTTCGGGGATTTGACCTTTCAACTAGATCAATGTTACTGCGGCCCTTTTCTCAATCAACGGACGAGATTTCCTTCGAGTCTCCAGACTTATGAGATCTCAAATCTCAAACTTCACTTCACATCGAAGTAGGTGGATTCCTATTGTGTGTCGACATGAATCGAACGATTGAGTCTTTCTTCGGGTCTTTACTCGAAATATGCAGATTTATGCCACATGTCCTCTTGATCTAATGGCTATGAATTATTTCGGGACTTGTCTGAAATCCACTGATCTATGCCAAGTCTCTTCTGGATCAGACGGTCCAAATTCACCTTGGACAATCCGACGCTTGAGATTTACTTCGGACGATCTGACAACTAAGATCTACTTCGGATGATTGGATGGTTGAGATTTACTTCGGCTCTCCAGACTTCAGGGGTCTCAAATATCGACTGAAAACTCTTGAACATATTTCTCTGGATTCCACGATCCGTCACCACGCGTCCCTCTAGATATAGCAATCCATATTCACTTCAGGTCTTCGGGGTTCAGGAATCTCAATTCTCAACTGAAACTTTGGTGCGATTCACCCAGAGCTCACGATCTATTAATGCGTTTCCTCTCTAAATCAACGACCCTTGTCGGCTTCAGGTCTTTGGCCTTTGAATATCTTATATCTCAGTTTTCCTCACTCTCTCTTTCTCCCAAAACAGTATTACCTAGAGTCTGCGATATGATGACATTTGTCCTCCCGCAGATCGACGATTCTCGGCTTCTTCGGATGTTCAGGCTTCGACGATTTCAAACTCTTCTCCTTTGCATTCTCCCGGAATGCTTCCAACCGGAGTTCATGATCTTTCGCCATGTGTCTCTTTGGATCTAATGGTCTAAAGACCTTCGGCTCTTCGGCCCTTTGGATTTTCAGTGCTTCGCAGGGATGATTTTAAGGATGGAAATTTATTTTAAAATGTAGAAACCTTGGTGAATCTTACTAATCCTTCATATGCCAACTATAAATGACTGGCGATATTTTTGTAAAAATATTCAAATTTCTAAGGATTTTATATAGTTTTTATAAAATTTGGGCGATTTTTAAGGTAAAATAATTTTATCCTATAGAATTTGCGCGAATCATTTTCAAAATAGAGAATCTCATTTTTGGAAAAACCATGGAAAATTATCCCATGAGCGAAATTTAGCCCCTAAAATCATCCTTGGTGCTTCATCTCTTCAGCACTTCGGATCTTCGACACTTCAGGATTTTCAAACTCTTATGCACCCATTTCTCCAAAGTGCTTTTACCTAAAATACAAGATCTCCTGAAACATATCCCCCTGGCGATCAACGACCAGGATTGACTTCGGCTGTTTTTCCTCCTCCTTGTCCACAAACCTCCGAAGTTGTGGATATTATGCCAGCTGTCCTCCTTGATGATGGACAGTCCCAAATTACTTCAAGACTTTGACAAGTCCACTCTCCTGCATACACAAGGGTTAAGTCTAGTTCACTTACTTCCGAATCCAATGATTACTGGTCCTTCATGCTAAAATCCAACCGATGGGATCTGTTCCTCTCCTTTGTGCTTCCTTTGTTCACTGGACACTGATCTAATGGTCCAAAATCCTCTCCACAACCGATATGATGACTGGTGTCACTCCTCCTCCTGAGATTTCGGCTTCCTCTAGCTTAGAGGATTTTCTAAGTATTCAAAGGCCTTGGTCTTTGTTCCTCCTACGATTCCATCTCTTAGACCTTGTCTGCACTTCTAAAAAGAGCTTATATTTTCTGAGCTTTATCTTCTTGAAGATCTTGATTTCCCAACCACTCCTTGCATTTCAAGGATCTCATCAAACTCAGATCAAAGGTCAATGGCAATCGATGGTTCACAGTAATTTTGGGGCCCCAACATGCATGCTCTTTATTAGAGAGTTCGACCTCCACAATCTGGAAAGTGCTCGCCCAACTTGGTTTAACTGGAATCGTTGATCTTCCATCCTGACGAGATAAACAACGTTAGTGAATTGCAGGCCACAAACTATCATGTCCACTACTTTCACCTTTGTTCTTCGCAATGATTCCTCGCCCTTGATCTCCATTCATAGATCGACATTTCACAGTGATTATGGGGTCCCACCTCCACAATATCAAAACTGCTCGTTCGAATCTAGTCTAATCCTAGTCGTTGATATTCCATCCCCAACAATATCAACGAAGTGGGTTGATTGTGGGTCATGAACTAGAAGGTCTGCTAAATTCACCTTCGCACTCCACAATAATTCCCAACCGTCGATTAAATCGAGCTCCTGGTGTTTGATTTGGTAACTCCAGTGAGTATTTGAGTCGATCTAACGACCAGGATGGCCTCTCCTCCCATCAAACGGCTTGCATCCATTTTCGATGACATATTCTTAAGTCATGGATAGTTCTAGTGACTTGCCTATTGTCTACCTCTTAGATATGACGGTCAGGACGGTTCCCAAGCATACTCATATCTAAGGCTCAGATTTAACTTCGGGACTTCAGGACTTCGGGGATTTTACCTCCCTTACGATGAACTTTCTCAGTTCAACGAACTTGCAAAGTCCAAATGACTCCAAAGGTTAACTCCCACGCTCTTTCCCATATCCAACGGTCACAACAGACCATGGCTTGTTCTAAACAGATTTCATCTGGTCATCTTCCAAACATGGAACCTTCCCTTTCGATACTTTAGCCTCGCTACTCTTCCTGAGCTTTGTTAGCTCTGAAAGGATTAAGATCTTTGTTCTCTTTCTCTTGAACTTAACGCTTGGAAGAATCCTTCTGCACACCCCTTACGCTCATTCATCAACTCTAGAAATTAAGTGGTTCTCGGTCTCTGCCTGCCTCGCAAAGAGCCTGTGCATACATGCACTATCTCTCCTGAGATTTAATAGATTCCCTCCTCCAAGGGACTCAGAACAAATAGTAGTGTCGATATGCGTACGTGAAATTGTGCGCAAGGTCGACGAACTCACAGTTCCTGGATCTAGCTTAAGCCACCATAGGGTGAAAGCATTTACGAATACAAAACATATCCAATCCATACTTGCTTAAATACACAATTTAAACAGGAATAAAGAGATACGGTATAACCATTAAGAAAACATACACATCCTTGGGTCCTTCACAATATATCCCATTTTATTTCATAATTACATCTTAATTTCACAGGGTATGAGAATACTTATCTATTACAAGTTGCATCCAACCAATTGACCGTGGGTGTGCACCTTTCCACCCAACCATAGGCTCAGAGGCATTCATTCTTAGCACTCTGACCACATCTGTGTGAAGCCTTGATATCACTAGGGAATTTAGGCCATCTCTCAGATAAACTCTCTTTGTCACAATGACCCTGTGAGGTTCATCATATGCTTCCTCAGCACCAAGCTCACATTTGAGTCCTTCAAGCCGTGTTCTCATCACTTCCGTTGGGTTCTCACATATCTCTTACGATCTTATGCTCTTGTCCCCATGTATCCTCTCTTGTTGTCTCTGTATGTATCTTACCTTCCCTCCTCTAGAAGGTTTCTCACCTCTCTTATTCCTTCTATCAGAAGGAAGATAAGGTCTACAGGTATCTGTGGTACTTCGAGCTGACATCCTGCAACTAGACCATGCTTACATTCATGGGGTGGTTGATGATTCAACCACTGGTCCTTTCTTTATTAATTGATTTCTTTTCTCTAGAGATATCATAGCTCGTACTTCAAGGCTTCACCCCCCAACAGTCATTTATGGGAAGTTTAACAATAATACATTTACATTGTCCACATGCCTTAGCATGGTAATCCTATTTTATGATTAATTACAAGCTGGGGGAAACAGGGGTGTTACAGATTGTTTATAACATCCTTAGTCCCGAAAGCCTCTGCTATGATCCAAAAGGGTGCTTTATTCTCCTCTTCTTTGTACTTTTTGAATTCCTATGCCCTCATTTCCTCATTCCTTAGCCAAGAAGAAAAGGCCATCAATTTCAAATCCCCTACATATGGATTGGGATTTCATTTGAAGGGATGTGGTAAGACAAGGTTATGCAGGAAGAACTCACAAAGTTGGGTTTTCTCTTTTATGCTACAACCCTAGTATGCATCTAGGAAATATTCGGGTGTATCCGGGTTGAATTTCACAAACTTGGCTAAGTGTGTGATATGATTCTTGTGCCATTGTTCTTTTAGGAATAGTGTATATGTTCTAGCTAGTGGCCTACATTCCAGCATTTCAAATACTTTGTCTATTGTTTTGACTATTTCTTGCATGATCCCCACTTGTTATTTCCTCTCATGTAGATCTCTTTTTACCTTGTTCAACGGTTGCTGGAGTTTTTGGTTCTCGACCTTCAACTTCTGACTGTAATCTATTTTCTTCATAATCATAATTTGCAACTTCTCTCTCATCAGTTGGATTTTTTGTTCAAACTCTTGAGAAACCTCTTCTTTAATATTTCCCTTATTATCTCATGCCACCCTTTTCCACTTGATGGCATCAACCTTATCTTTCTCTAGTTCCATCATGACTTCATACATAATTTTCTCTGCAGGAGTTTTTTTTTAGAGGTTCCTTTTATTGGTATCTCCTCCTTAATCAAATTCTCCTCTTGAGAATCCCTCCCCTTTATTTCTTTAGTTGTTCTGGACTAGGAGAGTCCTTAAATTCTTCTACTTTGGGTGTTATAGTGAGTGGGACTGATGGCATTCATATCTTCTTCTTATTACTTATCATGATCCCATTGGACCTCCTCCTTATAAGCTACACCCATTTTGCAGTGGATACTTTCACAAGACTGACTGTAGGGGTCCCCAAAGTAGTTAAAACATCAACCACCTCTTTATCTTCTTCATTTATCTTTTGTTTCTTTTCCTTCATTTGTTGTTTTTCCTTCTTGGTCTTAGTGAGCCTCTTGGTTTTCTCTCCCTTGTTTCTTTCTTCTTCACTCATGGATTCCTATATTTATTCAAAAGATTATCTATCCATATTGATGAAATATTCCCACATAATTCTATGTTTCAAGATCCTAAGAGCATCAGAGACTATTATCTTGATGAGGCCATGGTGTGCTAGGAACTCTTTCTTCCCTCTTTGTACCTTTAAACTCATCTCTTTGATGGACTGGAGGAGAAAATTGGGAATACTCGAATTTTGGTGTGGTTCTTGATTTGGAGGATGCCTAAGTTGATGCAATAGTCTGAAATGTTAGGAATAGACCACAATCATCTTACCCTCACAAGTAATGTATTTGATGATGTAATATGCAACCTCCTGCCAAGGGTGAGGGACAGATTCCCTTTTTATGTTATTTATATCTTCATCGGGCTTCTCATTATGAAGGAAGAATGTCTTCTTGGAATTAATGGCTTCCTGCATTTCTTATTTGTCTCAAGGAATGCCTGAGAGTAGGCTAGAGACTTTGCTAATGGAGGCTTCATTAACCCTAATGGTTAGCCCTTTGATTATAGTAAAAAAAATTTGATCTCTTATGCTCTAAAAATTATGGGCAAAATCCATGGCTACCTCATCATCAAACCCTCTTAATCTCTCAAAATGACCCAGCCATTCACATTTCTGGAAAATTCCCACTATCTCAGGATTGTCATAAACCCTGGAAGGCTCTCTTGATTATGTTCGACAACATAGGTATTCCAATAGAGGACTAACCCCTTCAGTAACCACTCACATAACCATATCAAAGATCAACACATCGATGTTTTCACGTGGTAAAACCCCTACAGGGAAACATCCACGGCCCCAGCCAACATGGCCACTTGGTGAAGTCTATTAATGCAAAGAAAAATATTACAGAGAGATTTTACAAGAGAGTTTCTCACAATCGATCATCGGCAAATGAACCTCCATGCTCTTTAAATAGAGATCATGGACCAAAAAGGTGTTAAGACATGGATCAATGGACGTTAATATCGAGGAGAGTATGAACCATCGGATCACTCTATGTCGAGAACATATCGTGACCGTCGGATTTCCTAACTACAAATGCATACTAATGCATACTAAAGAAACACACTAGAAAGCACACTTTTACCTAACGACACAATAGACCAAGTAGATATTACTAACTCCTAAGTGTCTAAATATCCTAACATCCCCCCTTAAGAACAACTTGGGATAGGATTGAAGGATTTACAATAGTGACACAATAGGAGAAGGAAGGAGGCATTAGAGCCTATCCCCCCTTAATGACAACTTCTTGAACTCCTAACATAGATCGAAGTTTGGAAAACTTTGCTTCTGTAAGAGACTTTGTGAAAATGTCTGTAACTTGATCTTCTATAGGGAAAAAGAGCACTTCAATAACTTGATGATGAATTAGCTTTCTAATGAAGTGCATGTGTAGCTCAATGTGTTTGCTATGCTAATGTTGAACTAGGTCTTTGGCAAGCTTGATGGCACTCTGATTGTCACACCAAAGGCTGGTCGGATGCTGCTGCTGGAATCCAAACTCTGAAAGGATATTTCGAAGCCACAGGGCTTCCTGACTTGCATTTACCATTGCTCGGTACTCCAATTCTACTGAAGAAAGTGAAATAGCCTATTGTTTTTTACAGGCCCAAGTGAAAGATACTGAACCAAGGCTGAAAACATAACCTGCAGTAGAATTCCGATCATCAGGGTTGTCGGCCCAATCTGAATCATTGAAACCAACCAATAAAGGAGTTCCCCCTGAACTGTAATGTATCCCAAACTGAACTATACCACGAACATAATGAAGTATCATTTTAGCTGCTTTCCAATGGCTTTCATGGGGTGTTTTCATATATCAGGCAACAAGACCAACAACAAAGGAAAGATCAGGACAGGTATGAGTCAAGTATAAGAGGCTACCAACTAATTGACGGTACAGGGTGGCATCAACTTCATGAGAAGTATAGGTGGCAGAAATCTTGACTCCAGACTGGAAGGGAGAAGGGGTTGGTTTACAATCATCCATGTGAAAGCGACACACAAGGTCACAAGAATACTTAGACTGGGAAAGAAAAATTCCATCATTGGTTTGCAAAACTTGGACGCCAAGGAAATAGTGCAAAAAGCCTAAGTCTATCATTTCAAATTTCTTCTTAAGGTTGGTTTTCACATGGTTTAAAAGTTTTGAGTCACTACCAGTAAGGATAAGGTCATCAACATAAAGGACAAGGATTATGAGATGGATTCCTACTTTCTTGATCTAGACATTAGGATCATAATGGCATCTAGAGATTCCAGTGGCAATAATAAAGCTATCCATTTTGGCATACCAAGCTCGGGGAGCTTTCTTGAGACCATAAAGATATTTCTTGAGGCGACAAACAAGGCTAGAGTCATTCTGGACATAGCCAGGAGGTTGTTCCATGTAGATTTCTTCTTTCAAATCTCCATGCAAGAAGGAAGATTTAACATCCATCTGATGGACCTCCCATTTATGTAAGGGAGCAAGGGAAAGAACAAGGTGGATGGAATTCATTTTTTCTACAAGGGAAAAGGTTTCATCATAGTCAATTCCTTCAACTTGGGAAAATCCTTTGGCAACTAACCGAGCCTTGTGTCTTTCAACACTTCCATCTGATGCATACTTAGTTCTATAGACCCATTTGCATCTAACAAGTTTTCTTCCTTTTGGAAGAGGTACAAGATCCCAAGTATCGCTTTAAATTAAAGAACTATGTTCTTCATTCATTGTTGTATCCCAATCTGGATGACCTGAAGCTTCTGCAAATGTCTCTGGATCATGAGTTTTTGAAACTTGAGCCAAAAGAGAAGAGGCTCGCTAGAACTGTGAACATGTCTGACGTTGATCTGAAGGATCACCAAAAAGATCACCAGCTACTTCTCGTGTTGAACGGACCCATCTAGGAAGCGGTTGAGCTGGTGCTGGTTCAAGTTCAAAGGACTCATCTAGAGGAGGGTGAGCAGGCAAAGGTGGATTTTCATCCTCATTGTCATCATCTAAAGAAGAAACCAGATCATAAGAAGGCACAAACACCGAATATGGCTCGCAAGACAAAGAAGGCACAATCACCGAATTAGGCTCACAGGCTAAGAGATTTTCATCAAATTTAACATCTCTTCTAATAATAATTTCATTAAAATGTGATTGAAGAAGTCTGTAACCTTTGACATCTTCAGAATAACCAACAAATATACACTTCTCACTTTTAGTCCGCAATGCTTTCCTTTCCTCATCAGGAATGTGAGCCCATGCTATACTTCCAAATACATGGAAGTGACTTACATCTGGTTTAATTTTAGTCCAAGCTTCTTTCGGTGTTATATTTTTAAGAGCCTTTGTGGGAGTGCGATTTAATATGTAATTTTCACAGTTGATGGATTTTGCCCAATACTTTAGACTTAATCCCTTAGATTGGATCATACAATTAGCCACTTCTTTTAATGTGTGGTTATTTCTCTCAGCAACACCATTTTTTTGCGGTGTATATGGAACAGTGTGTTGAATTTGGATTCCTTGTGTAGTGCAGTAGCTTGTAAAATTATTGTTCACATATTCACCTCCATTATCTATTCTTAACCTTTGAATTTGATGTCAAGATTGCTTTTCTACAAGGGCCTTGTAGGCCAGAAACTTGTCAAAAACTTCACTCTTGATTTTTAAGAAGTAAACCCAAGTACGTCTGGAAAAGTCATCAATGAAAGTTAAGAAATACTTGCACCTAGAAAAAGAAGGAGAAGAAAGTGGACTATTGGAAAATATTTAACAGACAGCGAATGCTTGTCATTGATGGCAAGTACAGCAATGAAGATGGCATGAGTACAGAAAGTATGTAATAGATGGGCATTATGAGAAGACGCTACAGAGAATATTCAAATAAGATCAAAAGAGATAGTGCAGAGGATTGTTGGCAAGAATAGAAATAGCAAATATCAGCATGATCAGCAGCGTAGTGATAATGGGGGAGGAGCAGCAACAGTGATCGTTGGATCAAAAATTCAGAATTCTCGATGACTGCTAGATCTCAATGTAGACAAGAAGAGCGCAAAGATATGGAGGATATATCTCGGGCATTATATACGAGCGCGAGGACCGACCATCGTCGGATCCAGGAGAATCTGCACAATCTTTAAAAGGTGCAAGGTGAAGAGAGTTCCCGAAATATCGAAATCCCGATGAAGACACAATGAAGACTTGTGAAATCACAAAAATATCCTGACTGTCAATACACCAAAATATCTGGACCATTGATCTCAGCTCTATTTCGGAGTTTCGCCTATCGCGACTTGGAGTGACAAGAACCTCCATCGAAGAAATCGCGATATGTGAAATCGTGATTTAATCGCAGCCATTAAATCAAGATTAGATCTGGACCGTTGATCCAACTCCATTTAGAGGTTTCGCGAATCGTGACTTGGAGAGGCAAGAAAGCCAAAATCGCGATATGCGAAATTGTGATATCTTCTGAGCTGTTGAATCTAGATCAAATCTAGACCGTCGATTCATAGGACAAGTGGCAAGAGATTGGAATTTCGCTGACTTGGAGTCAACGGAGCATGGTGTATAAACTCGTGAAATGTGAAGTTCCTTTTGGCACAGCCGATGCTCACCGTCAGTGGTCACGAGAAGGGAAGGAGTTAGCCTAGCCAAGCTCCTTTTCGGGGTTTCGGGGATCGCGACTTGGAGAGTCGAGATGCCTCATCTGCAGATTCGCGAAATGCGAAATCCCAAAAGCACTTTATGAATAAGTGCATGGTCAACACTATTGGTCACATGGTCAAAGAACTGTAGAGAAGAGCTCGAAGAGAAAGGCACCACTTCGGGGTTTCAGGGATCGCGTCTTGGAGAGTCGAGATGCTTCATCGACGAATTCATGAAATGTCGAATTCACGAAATGCCAATTTCATGAAATGCCGAAATAAATGCAAGACACTATGTATTTTAATCCAATGGTTCAAGTGGGTTTGAAATATGATCGAAGGGCTACTGTTCTCTCTCACAATTAATTCAGCAGTTATGAATCAGTTAGCAAAACTGATTCAATATTTTTGATCGGTTGGCATTTCAGTTGCTGAGACGGTTTTCGGTTGCCAAAGAAATATTTGGTGAGTAACGACTAATGTGGGTGTTGTGGATAAAATAAAAAGATACAGACTGTGCGTGGTTGGTTGTTCTGGACGAAAAATGAATTAAGCTGTAAGAAAGGGAAAATCACAGGATGCGCAGTGTGAGACTGAGAATATGTGCAGTGTGAGATAAAACTCAGAGAAGAGTAACAGATGAGGAAAAGACTTGAAGAAGAGAAGAATGACAGAACAAGTTGAAGTAGAGCAGAATGACAGAACAAGTTGAAGCAGACCAGAATGACAGAACAAGTTGAAGCAGAGCAGAATGACAGAACAAGTTGAAGTAGAGTAGATTTGCAGAACAGACAAAGGAAGAGAAGAATTGCATAAGAGTTAGAAGAAGACCATATTTACAGAACAGAGAAGAAGTGGTAAGAATCGATTTATATATGTAGTTGGTTGTTTAATATTTCATTTAATATTTCAGGGTGGTTGGGAGGTGCTAGGGAGGATTTTTTTCTTCAAAGGTTCAAGTGGGTGCTTGAACACAGGGAGTTGTAGCTTCTGTCTGGTTTGCAGCCAGAGAAATCAGGGTGGCAGGGTGGTGCAAGGGAGAATAAGTGTTCTATGTTATACAAGTTGGAGCCTGTGTGAATGGAAGTTGGTGCTGGAATATTAAGGGAGTTGGTGCTTCCTTCTAGTAGGTGCTAGAGAAACCAGAGAGTTGGTTCTCTCAAACAATTTGGAGCTTTTAAAATAGAGGTAGTAGCCTCACATTGAGTTGGTGCTCAATTAGAGATGACGTACAGAACTTAAAAGACTGCCTATCATTTCGAAGAAGAAGAGGTTTTCTCCATTTTTGGGTTTCCTCGTGAAAATGTATCTCGAAGTATATCTTATGTGTGACTGATGTTCATTACATTTATTGTTCATATGTTGTATAATGTTGATGATCACTTGAAGAAATATTAAGAAATGTATTAATAAATTTAAAATTGTTTAAGCTCAATAACAACTGATTCAGCCCCCCCCCCTCTCAGTTTTCTTAGTTATTTCAACAATTGGTATCAGAGCGGGTTCCTTTTATTCAAAGGTAGATCTGTAAGCTTAAACATGACAAGTCATGAAGGGACTTCAGCCTCTAAGCCCCCTCTATTTGATACAACAAATTTTTCCTTCTGGAAGATCAGAATGAAAACATACTTAATGTCCTTGGGTGCTGATGTTTGGGATGTAGTAGAGACTGGATACACAAAGCCTGTTGTGCTAGCCTCCAAGGACGATAAGTTAGATTTTAGTTCTAATGCTAAGGGAATGAATGCTCTCTTGAATGGACTTGTTGAAGCTGAGCTTTAAAGGTGATGCATCTTGAAACTGCCAAAGCAATGTGGGATAAACTTATTAGCAGTTATGAAGGAAATGAGAAAGTAAAAGATGCCAAAATTCAAACATACAGATTGAAATTTGACCAACTAAAGATGAATGAAGATGAAACAGTTAGCAAGTATTTTTTAGGAGTTGAAGAACTTGTGAATTCCATGAAGGGTCTTGGTGAGAAGTTTGACGAATCACTCTTAGTTCGGAATATTTTAAGATCTCTGCCTGATAAATTTAATCCAAAAGTCTCTGCAATAGAATAATTAAGTGATATTAAAACTCTATCCATTGATCAACTCCTAGGAACTCTAACTACATATGAAATGAGAATTAACAAAGATAAATCCAGTACTAGAGAAGCATCTTTTAAAGCAGACAAAAATACTGATTCGGAATTAGATGATATTGAGGCAAAATTTATAAGAAGGTTAAAGAAAGGATCAGGAAAATATCATGGCAAGTTGCCCTTCAAATGATTTAATTGTGGTAAGATAGGTCATTTTGCATCTAAGTGTCCCCATCAGAAAAAGGACCAGAACTCTGATGATGAAAAGAAGTATCAATTCAAGAAATATATTAAGAAGAAAATCTTGGTTGCAAATAATGGCAATTCCTCAGAAGACACCAATAGTGACTCTTCCTGTGAAGATAAGGTAAATTACTTCATGCTTATGGAAAAAAAGAATTATGATAATAAAAGCACAGGCAGTGATGATAATGATGAAGAAGTTGTGGTTGATATGGAAGGAGAATTGATCAGTGCACTGGAAGAAATTGATAGACTCGGAATTAAGAACAGAAAGAAAAAACAATTTTTGACACAGTTCGAGAAAGACAGTAAAAAACCTGATGAAGACTTTGCTCTGCTGAAAGTGGAATTAGAAGAGGCAAAGAAAATAGAATACATATTGAAACAACAATTATCAGAGAATAAATTCAGGTGTGAAGCCTTAGAATAAGAGATAGTAAAAACCAGAAAAGAAATGCAGAAGTTTAAAGGATTGTATCATCAAAATCTTCCAAGTATTAAAGCCTCAGAAGGATTAACCTCCATTCTAAATCAGCAAAGAAATTCAAAATTGAAAGTTGGATTGGGATATGAAGAAGGATCAAGTAGTAATCATCCAAGTAATACGGAACTTATCAAGTTTGTCAAATCCTCAAACATTGACAACAGTCACTCTGCAGAGACAAAGAAGGAAAATCAGCCACCAAGAAGGAATGAAAGAAAAAGCACCATAACTGAATTTGCAGACCAGAAAGATTATCGGCATGAAAGAAATTGACCTCCTCAAAGAAGACAAACTTTTTCAAGGTACAAAGATTTTTTCTATGGTTATTGCTTTTTCTGCTCTAATTTTGGTCACAAAGCTATAAACTATTCTTTAAGATTTAGATATGAACAATCAAGATATTCAATGAATAACTATCTTCCACAACAAGGATTGAGACAGCCAAGAAACAAACAATCACAGACTATAAATCATGTGACGACTGGGAGAAGGACACAGGTGAAACGCAACAACAATTATGAGCATAACAATCGTTATGATCTATTATTCAGTGAACCAGAATGTTACAACTGGCATAATTATGGACATAAAGCTGCAGACTGTCACTTAAAAAATTACAAGTCAGATTTGATCCCCACTACTAAAAATGTCAAAGTTTGGAAGAAGAAAGAAGATGACAAGTGTGGACTAGTGCTATCATCCCAAAGGAAAAAGAATCCCTGGTATATTGACAGTGGATTCTCTAGACACATGACAGGAGACAAAAGTAAGTTTCTAACTCTAAGTGATAGAAAATCAGGGAATGTAACTTTTGGAAATGATGCACCAGGAAAGATAAAAGGTAAAGGATTTGTAAGTTTGACTAATGGAAAAAGGAAATCTCAAGATGTGCTGCGTGTAGAATATTTGAAACATAATCTGCTTAGTGTCATTCAAGTCTGTGACCGAGGGTGTGAAGTTATTTTTACCTCTAAAGACTGTAGAATAAAATCTGTGGATTCAGGACAGCTAGTTGCAAAAGGTATAAGAACAAAAAACAATGTCTATATATTAAAAGAAGAAGAAGAAGAATGCCACTTAAGAAAATATGATGAAAGTTGGTTGTGGCATAGGAGATTTGGTCACCTAAATTTTGATCACATAATCAAACTCATAAACAATGGGGCAGTAAAATATCTTCCGAAGATATCAAAGCCATATGACTCTATTTGTAAACCCTGTCAGATAGGAAAGCTTACTCGCACTCAGTTCAAATCTAAAAACTTTCCTTCAACAGAAAAACCTGTCCAGTTAGTACATATGGATCTATGTGGACCATCAAGGAAAGAAGGTACAGGAAAAAAAAATTAATTTATGTTGATTATTGATGACTATTCTAGACTAACTTGGGTTGCCTTTTTGAAAGATAAATCTGAAGCATTTGAAAAATTCAAAGTGTTTAAGGCTTTGACTGAGAATCAAACAGGAAAAAGATTAAAGGCAGTAAGGTCTGATAGAGGAGGAGAGTTTAGTTCAGGGAACTTCTGTAACATCCCGCTCTGGCGCACTGACAAAACTTATTCTTTGAGGACACTTGCTCACAAGTGATCTGGATTTTTATGATGATGAACCACTTAACCTTGATGATG
>SNQJ01S0025396.1:241083-273698 GCA_010110895.2 Picea sitchensis
TTGTTGAAGGCGGCCTTGGAGAGCGTGCTAAAAAAAACCACTTTTCACAAAAGAAAAAAATTTCGCTTCTCGATGACAACAAGGGTTAGATCTCGGTTAGCTTACCCGGAACATGCACCTTTTCCTATCTGTTTCTGATTTTCAGAGATCGCATAAGGTGCGAGGAAAAGAGAATACGCAGATCTAAAAGAGTAGCAACCCAGAATTAAACAAAACAAAACCGAAATAACACCAAAATACTACTCTGCAAAAATTTTAAAAAATGCATATTCAAACTTTATACCTCCGGATCTGACTATAATGGTCGTATCTTGGGCAAACGGAAACCTTTTCGAGTGAAAGGAAGAGTGTTCCTAACTGAAACAAGTGCTCCAGATGCAATTGAATAGTCCTCTCAGCCCAAAAATGTACAGAAATGACAGAAAGTGGAGATGAGTCAACTCGGCTTCACAATCTCGATCTTCAATAGGAGCGGGTCTTCAAACGGGCTCTAATACCATGTTCGACAACACAGGTATTCCAACAGAGGACGAAAAACTTCAGTAACCACTCACATAACCATATCAAAGATCAACACACCGATGTTTTAACGTGGTAAAACCCCTACGAGGAAACTTCCACGGCCCCATCCAACACGACCACTTGGAGCAATTTATTAATGCAAAGAAAAAGATTACAGAGAGATTTTACAAGAGAGTTTCTCAAAATCGATCATCATAAAATGACCCTCCATTCTCTTTAAATAGAGATCATGGACCAATCGAGTGCTAAGCCATGGATCAATGGTCGTTAAGATCGAGGAGAGTATGAATCGTCAGATCACTCTATGTCGAGAACATATCGTGACCGTCGGATTTCCTAACTACATATGCATACTAATTCATACTAAAAAAACACACTAGAAAGCACACTTTTACCTAACAATACAATAGACCAAGTAGATCTTACTAACCCCTAAGTGTCTAAATATCCTAACAGGTTCTCTTCTCTTAAATCTCGCTCCCATGATTGTTTTTATTTTAGGATGATGAGTAGGGATAGAAAAGAGTTTTTCTTGAAAGGAAAAGGAAAGATGATAGTTTTATAAGAAAAATCCTCAGTTGGTACAACTTTCTACAATCATTCCTGTAGAAATAGGGTTCTAGAAGAACTGTGTAAAATCAAAAATTATGCAGGATGTATTTCGACGAAGGTTGAAGAAGGAATTTTTTTAGTATGGAGAGGATTTGACTATAGGTTCATTAATTTGGTGGGCTGAGAGAATTTAACAAATGGAACGTTTGTACAAATTCATAATAGAGTCTACAAGACTGTAACTTGTGGGAAAATAAGAAAAAATTGGTTTATGTAGGGTAGGTTTCTCTTGTTGCTTAATGATCATGAAATTTCCCACCAGTGACCATGAGTCAAATCAAAAAAAAAATGGAATGAATGCAGCAAAATGAAGCGATAATTCTCTGCTTGTGGTTTCATGGTTACCTGTAGACTGTTAGAAATTATTTCCTTATAGTTTCCTTTGGATGTTTACTTTGCTTATCCTCTTCTCCTGCGTACTCAGATTCCCAACTAGAACCACTCTTCTTCTTTAAACTCATAATCCATATTAGAGTTGAGTCCTTCAAGGTAGAAGGAAAATGTTTGACCTTTTTTTCGTCAGTGGTATAATCATATGTCATGAATATAACTGCAAACTCAAACAAGAAAGTATCAGGATCTTCAGAGACGAGCCCATGAAAATGAGGTAAAGAAAAAGGATTAATACTTTTCATCTTGGCTTCTCCATTAGATTCATGAATAAGGAACTCAAATACTTCTTCTTCTCCGACCATGAGACTAGGTCAGGACTAATTTTCTTTTGAAAGATCCTCAAATTCTCTAGCTTCCCTTTCCAAGAAATCTTCTAGTGTTTTAGGAACAATATCTACATTGCTTGGGCCTATTGTTGTGGTGAGGGTTTTTGGTAAAAAAATTCCTTTACTATCGCTAGGTCTACTCATTCATGAAATCAAAATAAAAAGAAATTATGTTTTTTTTATATTTAATGCAAAAACATAGTGTGACAAGGAGGTATCAATACTCAAACAAAGTGAAAGCACTTGTGATATTACACTACATAAATAGTGAGGTTGGCCTTGTGACTGACGTATCATTTTTTACTTCTCCAAGTCACACAAAATAAAACAAAAAGAAAATAATATGAAAACTTCAGCACCTCCCCGACAACGACGCCAAAAAGTGATGGACCGAGGAATAGCAACAATGATTTATTATACCCTTGATATGTTACTTTACTTGTCAACCCTGGGTTTGTAAAAACTTAAGAGGTGCTATGCACTGTATGTGTAGTATGAAATTTTCATAGAAATGGTTTTAAAAAGGATCAAACGTTGTGTATGTGCAGGAAATCAAATGACAGGAAGAAATTCTAAATTAAGTGCTTGAAGGAAACACACCAAATTGAAAGTGCATCTAAACTAAAGTGCATGAAAATAACTTATTCTATTGCATGAAAGATTAATGAATTGGGAAAGAGGAATCTAATCTGAAAATATGACAGAGAACTTTGATAAAAGTAAAATTTGTAAATTATGACAAAAAAATTGTAATGGAAATGAAATTATACTAATGCCTAAGAAAAGCCATCTAATCCTTTGATAATTATGAATAAAAAAAAAATTTATTGTTGGTTGATGCATTTAGGACAACTAATACTAAGCTAAGTTAAAATTTGAAGCTAAAACAGACCTACATGATATTTCTACATGAACTGTGCATTTCTACAGAATTTGCACAGTTTCTACAAAATACTCATGCAGGAGGAAAAATTGCAATATTCCATATATATAAAGTATACATAACAGAAATAAAATGTTGGCAATGGCAGATAAACAACAATATAACCAGAACAACACCACAATAATACAGAAAAGATATCAGAATAACACCAAAAAGAGAACTTTGATTCTGAGAGCAATGTTCACTTGCCTCTTCGAGGGGGAAGCCTCCATTTGAGTAGAGCTCTATTACAATAATATCCAAAACAACAGTTCTCATACCTTGGACTCCTATTTATACTAAATATTTATATCAAAAGAATCATCTAGAGGAAGATCCTTCTAGAAGCAGAAGCTTTTATTATGTCTTCTTACATTCGAATTATTCTTCCTTATTGCTAGGCCTTATTAATATTGACCTTTATTACATTAGAATATATTATTCTACCTACGTGAGGGGTTAGGTCCCTAACATGTCCTCCCCCTTAAAAGAAACCTTGTCCTCAAGGCTTGAGATGTGGAAATTGTTGCAGAATGGTAGTTGGTTCCCAAGTGGCATCTGCTAGGGTTGTATCTTTCCACTGGACTAACACTTCCTTGATGGTTCACTGACGCAGGAGACACTCATGCTGGTCCAAAACTGCTTCCGGTTGTAGCCAAATGGATCCTTCTTCATCTAACTCGGGAAGGTTGGTTTGTGTTTGGCACTTAGTTACAATCACCTTCTTTAAGCAGGAAACATGAAAAACAGGATGTAGCTTAGAATGACTGGGCAAAGCTAACTAATAGGCCACCTATCCCACATGCTTGAGAATGGTATAAGGACCATAAAATTTGGGCACTAGTTTCTTGTAAGGTTGTAGTCGAAGAAACACCTAATCTCCTTCTGCAAATTGACATTCAGAGCGACCTTGATATGCTTATTGCTTCATGCGATTATGGCCCATGACCAAATTCTCTTTGAGGGTACATAGAATATCCTCTCGAACTATAAGTGTTTGATCCATCGCCTGGACCTTTGAGACAACTGGTAAATATGAGAGAACTGAAGGTGGATTTTGTCCATATACTGCTTCAAAAGGAGTCATGCAGGTAGTTGTATGGTATGAAGTGGTGTACCACCATTCAGCTAGTGGAAACCATTGAGCCCACTAATTTTTCTTTTCTGATGAAAAACACCTCAAATATGTTTCCAAAAACTTGTTGACAACTTCAATTTCACCATCAGTCTCGGGACGATAAGTTGTGCTGAGATGAAATTGGGTGCCTTGTAGCTTGAACATTTCTTGCCAAAAATTGCTCGTGAAAGTTGGGTTGCGATCAAAAACAATATACTGTGGCGTGCCATGAATCTTGAAGACCTGATCCATGAAAAGTTGAGCCACAGTGGATGTTGTAAATGGGTGTTGAAGAGCACAAAAATGAGCATAATTGGAAAGGCAATCAACAACCACCATGATGATTGATTTATTGCCTGATTTAGGTAAACCTACTATTAAATCCATAGAGATATCCCTCCAAATAGCAGGTGGAATCGGAAGCGGTTGTAGTGTGCCAGGAGATTTGATTGTTTCTCCCTTGTTGCATTGACACAAATCACATTTAGCCACAAAATTACAAACGTCATGTTTCATACCCTCCCAGAAGAAAGAACGTTTGACCCTGTCATAGGTTTTGGTAAACCCTGAATGCCCAGCTGTGGGTGTAGCATGAAGCTCAGAAAGTACTGTGGATTTAATTTTTGACTATTTACTTAAATCAAATGGCCTTAGTATCGAAGCTCATCATGGAGCCAAGATTACCCTAGGGAAATTGGAGAATTGGAATGGAATTGTTGTATCAGATGCGAACTTTTGGGATCGTGTAGCCATTCCTGGCGAATGGCTTGGAGCCAATCTGGTACAATGAAGGAGAGAGAAAAAAGGCACCCTTCATCTTCATATTTTTGGGAAAGTGTATCCGCAACCACATTGTATTTTCCTTTCTTGTAAATGATCTCATAATCATATCCAAAGAGCTTAGTCACCCATTTTTGTTGCTCTGGGGAGGAAATCCATTGTTCCAGAAAATACTTGAGGCTTTGATGATTGGTATTAATTTGGAAGCATTGCCCCAATAGATAAGGGCGCCAAACATCAACGACATGCAGAATAGGCAACATTTCCTTTTCATAGATTGATTTTCCCAAATTTCGTTCAAACAATTGTTTTCTAGTAAAGGCCAAAGGTCGACCCTCTTGCATAAGGACAACACCAATTCATTTTCCTGAAGCATCACATTCTAGGACAAAGGTCTTTGTAAAATAAACAAGTGCTAGGACTGAAGTGTTGCACATAGCCATATTCAAGGTTTGAAAATCCTGAGTAGTTGTTGTAGTCCAGTTGAAAGAATTCTTTTTAAGGAGTGCAGTGAGAGGGGCCGCAATCTTTCCATAGTTCTTAACAAACTTGTGATAATAACCTGTTAAGCCCATAAATCCACACATTCTTTTGAGAGTCTTTGTGTGATTCTAGTCTTGCATAGCTTCAATCCTTTTAGGATCCACCCTGGTGCTGTGATTTCCAACAAGATGACCCAATTATTCGACTTCTAAGGCGCCAAAAGAACATTTAGATTGTTTCAGGAAAAGTTTATGCTAAGAGAGTATATGGAGAACTCAATCCACATGAGCAAGAAGGTTTGTCCAGGTTTTTCTATAGATGAGGATATCATCAAATAAAACTAAGACAAAATGACGGAGAAAAGGACAGATGACATGATTCATGAGGCTTTGGAAAGTGGAGGGAGAATTACACAAACCAAAGGGCATGACCAAAAATTCATAGTGGCTCTCATGAGTTCTAAAGGAATTCTTAGGAATGTCTACCTCTTTCATACGGATCTGGTGGTAACCAGAACGAAGATCAAGTTTAGTAAAGAACTAGGTGCCACTCAATTTATCCAAGAGGTCATCAATGATAGGAATGGGAAATTTGTCTTTAATGGTGAGTTTGTTGAGGGTGCAGAAATCAGGACACATGTGCCAAGAACCTTATTTCTTCATGACCATGACCACAGGAGAAGACTAGGGGCTTGTACTAGGGTGGATAACACCTGCGTTAAGCAGTTCTTGAACCATTTTCTCAATTTCATTTTTTTGGGAAAAGGGGTGACGATAGGGACAGATATTGGGAGGAAGTCTTCCTGGGACAAGGAGAATGGAATGATCATTAAAAACATGAGAAGGAGGGAGTCCATGGGGAGTGGAAAAAAACACTTGATGTTTAGAGAGGATGGATTGGAGGTCCTACGACACAGAGGGTGTCTCAATTGCTTGTATGGCATGGAGTTGAGAAATAACGCCCAAATGACCTTTTTTGAGAATCTTTTCCATGTGATGGGAACTAATGATCTTAGGGGAACCAGCGGTGATGCCTTGGAACTTACATTGTTGGCCCTCTTGGTCGAATTTCATGGTTAATTCCTTAAAATCCATAAGAATGGGACCCAAAGTCCTTAGCCAGTTTGCACCCAACACAATGTCACAACCACCCATGTCGATAGCAAACATATGAGATTTCAGGTCGTAGTCACCAATTTGGAGACGCACATTTTCACAACACCCTCCACATTTCATGGACCCGCCATTAGCAATCATGATTTGGAAATTATTGACTGCATGGATATAGCAATTAGTTTCTTGGGCAATGTGGCGATGAATAAAATTATGGGTGCTTCCACTATCAACAAGAATGATGACCTTCCTATGCTTGATGTAGCCAATTAGTTTGAGGGTTTGGGGAGTAGAGAAGCCAATGAGAGAATTTAGGGAAATGATCGGTTCTACTTCGGGAGAGTCTGAGGGAGGGGAAATGTCGGTGGGTTCAGGCGACTCGGACACAAGGGGGGATTCAACATCCTCTTCGGAACCATCCTCCGATATGGCCATAAAAATATTTTGTTCCTTACACTCATGTCTCGGAAAATATTTGTCATCACAATTATAACAAAGGCATTTGAGTTGGCATTCAACCATTTCGGCCCTGGTCAATTTTTGGATCTTTAGTGGAGTAGAAGGAGGAGTGGGATTTATTGGTTTAGTGCAAGGAATAAAGGAGGGTTTCCGGTTTTGAGAAGAGACAACCTGTTGTGATTCCTTAGCTCATTTAGTAGCCTCCACCCAACCCTGAGGCCGAGCCATGAGGACATGGGCATGAATCTCATCCTTGAGGCCACTGATAAAACATTCTCGGAAAAAAGAATCAGACATGCCCTCTATACGAAAATCTAGTCGCTCAAAAGCAGTTATAAAGTTTTTCACTTTGCCAGATTGTTTCAACTTTGACAAACGGCCTAAATGGTTTGTGTCAGTGTCAAAGCATTCATAAATCTCTTCCACAAAGTGTTTCCAAGCAAAATACCCTTGACAGGCGATTTTTCTCCATTGCCACCATTGCCAACATTCTTGATCTGGATGGAGAAAACCATACCAGAGTTTGGCCAAGTCATTTTTAATTCCATACAAAGATAAATAATGTTCCATTTGATTGACCCAACCAGTGGGATCCAAGCCATCAAATTTGGTCACATCCACCCGCGGAAGGCGTAGGTCACGCTGAAAATTATGGGAATGAGAGGAAGTTTCATCTTCGGTATGAAAACGTGGGTCAGATAAAGGGGGATCTGCAGGGATATGCAGCTTGGTGAAGATTATCGAAGCGACAGATTCAAGTTGGGTAGTCATGTCTTGTTTGAGGTCTTCTTTGAGTTCTATGATTGAGGCGATGATGGAGGAATGCATTTTTTTTATTGATGGTGGCAATATTGGAACTGAGTTGTCTCACTTCTTGTTGGGTCTCTGTGAAATTAGATTTCAAGGTATTGAAGCGAGCTTCCAAGTCTTGTCTAGGGGTATGGGCCATGATGACGAGGGAACCGGAAAGGGGCGGGTGGGGTCAAAACGTTTGCTGAAAATGATAGATATGAATGTGATAAGGGCGAAGAGATAAATACAATGGAATAGGTCTCAAATAATGGTGAAAAAAATTCCAGACTTATACATGTGGAGTTATACCACGGTCTGAAAAATACTGCAGTGATGAAATGCCCAAATGCTTAACTAGGAAGAAATGTGTAGTGATTTGGCAACTTGAACACAGTGACGCGGCAATAGATCTTGTCTGTTTTATTTTTTGTTTCCATCACCAAGGGTTCTACAAACAAGGGTTTTCCCTGTGATATAGATCTCTAATATACGTGTGGGGTCCAACAATAGTACTTGGCCCAATATTTCAGGGCACCAACTAAGGAGGCTAGACCGTGCCCTTAGTCGTACAACCCGACTACCCCGGTACTAGAGAGTATCTTCCTGAGTGTTGTTATCGATGGCACTATAGCATTCAGGTGGCCAATTGGTTTATCTAAAGAGAGATTCAGTAAATCTAGGCTGATTTGTACACAGGTGTTGTATGATGCGCTACCACTCGAAGGGGTACCAACAAGGGTTACAAGGGTGGCCAACAGATGTGCGCTTAAGTACCACTTGTATTTCCTATGTGTATAAATCCCTCAACCACGGGTTTATGCATGTAACGACAGATCTCTATGGCTTAAAGACACTGGAATACGTCTCTACCCTGGAAAAAAAATTAACACACAATTTTCTGCTAAGGAAAGTGCTCTTATACCACTTCTAATACCCGAGATATAAAAAGTATTTAGAAGAGAAATAAAATGCTAGCAATGGAATATAAACAACAATATAACCAAAAAAACACCACAATAATATGGAAAAGATATCAGAATAACACCAGAAAGAGCACTTTGATTCTGAGAGCAATGTTCACTTGCCTCTTCGAGGGGGCAGCTTCCAGTTGAGCAAAGCTCTATTACAATAATATCCAAGACAACAGTTCTCATACCCTCGACTCTTATTTATACTAAATATGTGTATCAAAAGAACCATCTAGAGGAAGATCATTCTAGAAGTGGAAGCTTCTATTAGGTCTTCTTACATTCGAATTATTCTTCCTTATTGCTAGGCCTTATTAATATTGACCTTTATTACATCGGAATATATTATTCTACCTACGTGAGGGGTTAGGTCCCTAACAAAAATGAAGTCTAAAAATATAATGAAATTATTTAAAAGCATTGACAAAGCTATACTACAAAATAAATGAAGTGAATGTATGGTTATTAGCCTTGGAATGCACTTAGAAGTTCTTGAGAAGGTTATTTAATGTTTCTGTAGGATGTTGCTACAGCTTGCTAGTTAGTCAAAATATTTAACAGAAATGGAAATTTATAATGCAAAGCTAAATCTAACTTTAATAGAGAATGAAACATTATCTAAGAAACAACTACTATGCATGAAAGATACAAAAATAGTAAAAAGGGTCCTGAGCCCTCTTGGATGGGCCCTACCCAAGAAGCACAAGGAACCTAGAAAAAACTCTTAATAGAATGAAAGAAAAACCATTTTATTCATAAATCTAAGAAGTACATCAATAGCATCAAAGCTCTTAGTATTCAACAAAATGTCTTGTAGAACAATTACATGCAATGCTTCTCCAAAAATGTGTTATATCTCTCTCCTAGACTAGAGGCCTATATATAACTAGAAAGATAGATCTCCATTCCTTAATCAAGGAGAGTGATGAGTAAATGAGGGATCACATCCCTACAACTATATTCTTGAACTTTTTTTTATCATAAGTGGTCATAAATTCACAGGGAGCGCTCTTGGAGGTAGGTGTAGACAATTTCCCTTGAGTTTTGGCTGGTAGCCCATTCGAGGAGACAAAATATCGTGTTTATAGGAGGTTGGCTCCCTTGATTCCTCTAGTTTGACTTGTTTTGTTGTGTAACATCTCGTTCTACTGATCACACTTGCATGCAAGTGATCTGAATATGGTACATTATGATTATGTCTTGATTATGAGTTATATATGATGATGTATTGTGATTTATATGTTACTTTCAGATGTACATATATTAACAGATATTATTGACGATTTATCCTAAGTGTGTAGGACACGTGACAGGTTATGGATGTTGATGGCATCAATGGGCTTCCTTGGACTCTCGATTGAGTCAGGGAGTGGATTTCATTTTGTATGAGTATTTTATTTTATGCACATGTAATATATGATTGGTTACAGTATGATTAATGTATATGGATTATTGAAACTATTTTTGTCAATGGATCAAGGCTTGATGATGCTTGTTAATACAAATCACATAAGGAGTAAAGGGGTCATGCACAGGAACCAAACATTTGAGGGAGAGGTGTGGCAGCATCCCCATCACAGCATACTAGCACTCTTGTCATGACCTAAATTGTAGGTTAATGATTACCTAGTTCGATAGGTCCACAATGTCGTGAGGGTGGACTGAGATAGTCACTCACGAAGAATTCTAAGGGGCATGTAATAAGGCAAAATCTTTATTCCTTAGAATCTCTTAGTCTCTCACAAGGTCGACGGAATGGAGTGTTGACTCCAAGGGTCAGACAAAGTTCCAAAACCAATCAAAGGAAAGTGGTACCCTTGGAGCATGAAAGTGCATCTTGAATGGAACGTCGTGTAATTAAACGTGAGTCAATAAATCTAGGTGGCCTAGAAAATAATGAATTGTTTAGACGTTGTTAGAATAAATTTTATTTAGTCAGTAAATTATAAACTTAGAAGCATAACAAGAGTCTAAGACTAAGTCTAAGTCTAAGTTTAAATAAGGGAATAAATTAAAATACTAAATAAATTAAAAAGAATTGAGATAAAATCAAACTCTAAGAAAAAAAGAAATAAGAAATTAAAGATTGGGTAAAATGCACATGTGTACATAAAAATAATAAAACGGAATTTTAAAATAGAAATAAATTAAAACATGAGAGAATAGGTGCCTACATAGAATGGTATCTTGAGTCAATCTACCACTAAGTCTAACTAAAATAAAACTCATAAACCAACTCAAACTAAGATCTAGTTAGGGGACACTCATTAAATGGGAATTTGGGGAACTAAGAGACATCTGAGAGAAAAAATAGGAACACATTGGGAAATGTGAGGGAAAATGGATTTTTAAATAAAATAAAAAAGGTAATTACTTGTGCAACTTGGGGAGAGTGTGACAAGTGTGTGGGTGAATAATCATAATTAAATTAATTAAAAATTTAATTATTTGTGCATGATGACATGTGTCATTGGGAATTTTTCTATAAAGGAATTGGAGAAGAGGGGAAAAAGGATCTCACTTTTCATGTACGGTTATGATGCCAAAATTTCTTTGGACTGAGTTTTACTTGTGAGAGTTGGGATTTCAAACCTTGAAGAGAGTGGAATCTCTTCCTTGAAGAGGCAAATTTTTGTGCTATTATTTTTCTGTATACCGTGTGTGGCCCATTTACGACTCGGGGAATAAGGGAAAAGAAGAGTACCCCTAGAATTGATTGGGAGGTACCGATGAAATCCTTGGATAGCAGGCGGAAGCAAGGAGGAAGTGTGTGTTGCCTTGAAGTTGAAGATCATCTTCACATACCTTCAAGATTTATTTTGTTACAGTATTTAGATCAAGCTTAATTTTGTTTAGTTGGTGTTTCCTAATTATATTGTAAAACTTATGAACGTGTATATAAATTGAGGTCATATGTCAAACTTGCATTGATCAGTGGTGGTTATTTGTCGAACCAATAATTATGTAATGTTATGTTTTGAAACATATATGTTATTGTAACGTATTGATTCCATTATTGGCGTTTATTTGCCCCAACGAATAATTTTGTGATGTTATGTTTTGAAAACGTATTTGTTACTATAAACTTATTGAATCCATTATTGGCGTTTAATTTCGCAACAAATAATTCTGTAATGTTAGGTTTTGAAAACGTAATTTTTATTGTAATCGTATTGAATACATTAATGGCGTTCATTTTCTTAATGAATAATCATGTAAATTAATGTTTGGATATGTAACTGTTATTGTAAATGTATAAAATCCACATGGATGAGACGTGGGATAAATAGATTGGAATTTCTTTTTCATAAATAAATTATTCTTTACATAAACCTTTACCGAGATATTGTGTAAATTATTGCAAGTGATGTTAATAGAGATGCATGTAATATTATCGTTTCTCAAAGTCTCTGAAACAAAATGTCTTTAAAATACCAATAAAATTCTTGTTCGTTATATTTTGGTTTAGTATTTTTCCTTAGTATATTGAGTGCATGCATTCTTGATTAGGCATGGCCTCATTAATGGTTACCTACACAATCTATATCTATGTAAATACTTCAATGTTGAGTGCCCGTTTTCCTGGTTAGGTATTGCTTTTGATCGTCATTGGTGCATAAGATATACATACTTATGTTAAACATAACAAACATACATATTAAACATAACAAACAAACATACTTAGGAGTCAGTGAGAATGCTTTGTGTAGTTAATATTAAATATCACTTACTTATAATGAAACTCAGAATAATTCCACTGTCAAATCTTAGCATAGTGTATTGAAAGTGTTCACTAATTATTGATTCCTACGTGTATCATAACATATTTTCAGTAGATCGGTATGGTGATGTTTAGAAAAATTCCTAAAACTTTTTTCATCTACCTAAAGTGTAGTGGACTCGTGGGTTGTATAGTAAATCTTAGTGTTGAACTTCTATTTTTTATAAAGAAACTTACTTCTATATAGTGGATATTTTGTAGTAAACTTGGGTTATATATATTGTTGGTAATGTGAATATAGTGGTATATATTTTAATTATATTTTTATAGATCTCATTTTGTTACAATGATGGATTAAATAATGAAGAATTATTTTATTGCTACAAGGATTCTTATGTTAGGTCTTGATTTCCCATGTTAATGATAGTATTAATGAACACAAAATTATTAACGATTGATATTAATAATTAATGAGATAAAGTACATTAATCGTAGTGTTTAAGATTATTGATTGACCTATAATAATGAAATGATAATGACTTCGCAATAATGCTCTAGGAAGCGAAGAAAAATAAATAAATAAAAGAAAATCAAATTTATACACTACTATTGTTATGTTCATGGACTTTTTCTTCTTCTTCTAACGTAAAGAGTTACTACATATGGTATCAAAGCAGCTTCAACCCTGCGACAAGAGAACCATTACGCCTTCCACTGTGGTAAATAAATGATTAAATATGTATCACTAATAAATCTTGAAATTTTCCATGCAAGTAATCATGGTTAGAGGACGTAGGGGAAGTAGATGTCGTGGTGCAGGAGGAAGATGTATGCCTCCTCCAAGTGTATCCATGCCAGAGGGATCTAACCCTTAGGGAGATGAGCAAACTACTGAGCAGGAGCAGGTTGTTGTTGGAGATGTGGTAGGTATGATGAGATCCTTCCAGAGGATGTAAGAGGCGTTGATCAGTCATCTAGATCGGGATGAGGGAAGAACGTTTATGCCCAATGAGGGTTCACAGTGCACTCCAACATGTAGTAGTAGCAAACACAGATAACTTGAGAAGGTGAAATTTCTCGAGTTTTGGGGTGCCACAGACGGCTTAGTCGCTAAGGCATGGTTGGAGAACACGGCGACGTGCTTTACACTTCGCGATTACACCTCCAACATGAAACTTCGCATGGCGGTATTTCAACTAAAGGGGAGTGTTATACTTTGGTGGAAGACACTCTTACCTCAACTAAACATGGATGTTGAAGACGTGTCATGGGAATTGTTCAAAGAATGATTATGGGAGATGTACTTGTTCGATGAATTCATTGAGCGCTAGCTTAATGAGTTCAACACCTTACGACAGAGTAGTCGTACAATACCATAGTATGAGGTCAGGTTCATGGAGCTACTTATATATGATCTGCATCTGAAAATGGAGAAGTTAAAGGTCAACAAGTTTGTGGTTGGCCTTAACTTCAACATTTGTGCTAAGGTGAGGATCCTAATGCCCCAAACGTTGCACGATGTAGTTCAAAAGGCCCTCATAGTTGAGGTAGAGTTGAACAATGAGGGTCAGGGTAGGACTTCTTCTATACAGATTGAACAGGCGACACCAGGAGTGCAATAGCATCAGACACTAGCTATAAAATAAATTGGGCACCGTGATACACACATAGGATCTGTATTCTCAACACTGCGACGACAGACTCCTCAGCAGAGGACTCCCTAC
Organism: Picea sitchensis; assembly: GCA_010110895.2. Taxonomy (NCBI): domain Eukaryota; kingdom Viridiplantae; phylum Streptophyta; class Pinopsida; order Pinales; family Pinaceae; genus Picea; species Picea sitchensis. Next base: position 255,015 of record SNQJ01S0025396.1, read on the forward strand.
AGAGCACCACAGCAGCAACAACAACAGTTTAGTCCTAATAAGAAAAACAAACCAAGATCACAGACTGTTAAGCCAACAACTTCTACTTCGGGGACTTGGAGCACTGGACTGAAGAATGGATGTTGAAGATGTAGAGATCCACATTACCAATGAGATTGTTCGATTGAGATGGACAGAGTGGATGGATCATTAAGACCCACCAGAGTTGGAGATTTTTGCAAGGACCACAGGATACATGCAGTGGTGAATAACCACCAAGCCAAGTACTATGCCACCGTGCTTGAGACATCAGGTATGATCGTTGATCAAACTTTGAATATTTTGATAGATCTAGGAGCTATAGAGAGATTTATTTCTAGTGTAGTGCTTAAGAGAATTAATATAAAGGCAATCGCTAAGGACAAGTTTAGATACGTAGAAATAGCATCGGGATTCAAACAGAAATTTGGAGGAAAGGTTATGGATTGTAGCATTAACTTGGGTGATTTTGTAATGAAGGAAAATCTATATGTCACGATCTTAGGATCTTATGACATAGTTATTGGCATGGACTAGTTAGAATCGCATGATGCGATACTTAACTACAAGACAAAGTAGTTAAGTTTGATAGATGATTTGGAATAGAGTAGAGTGATTGTAGGAAGAAACCAGGGGGTTTCACTAAGGTTTATTGCTTCCCTACAATTACATAAAATTATGTGCAAGGGATGCAAGTTATATTCCATCCTAGCATTAATGAAAAGGGTGAGGCGAAAGGATTAGAACACCTTTCGGTAGTATCAGAGTTTGCATAAGTATTTCTGAAGGAACTACCAGGTTTTCCACCAAAAAGAGAAATTGAGTTTACCATATATTTGAAACCTGGAATGGAACTGTTAGAAAAATAGGATCGCGGATCAATAAAATAAAACAAATGAATAAATAAAACATAAAATATACACAATATAATAAAGACTTAGATATATGTGGTTCACCCAGTGTGGGCTACGTCCACCAGATAAATTACTAGGTCCTTCCTTTATTATTATCTAGCAAATGAAGGGATACAACCTACAACACACCCACCATAACTTCATCTTATTTCTCTCACAGTCTCCTCACTCAAAATACAATATTCGCATTAAAATATAGCCGCAATACATTTCCCTCATAAAAGAGGGTTGTCTTATAGGGAAAAAACCTTAACATAACTTCTATCGTCAGATCTGTGACCTTATAATGAACGGTCTAGATTTACTATCAAAATACAATATACATTTACAAGGCAATTTTTCCTTCGGGGGCTTCACCCCCGAACCCCCGCTAGGGGCCCTCTTCCCCCCGGACCCCAAAGGGGGTTAACCTCCCCCACCCCCCCCCTGCACTCCCCCGCGTGGAGTGTACATTATTCCAGGGTGTAAATCCTTCATGGGGTATAAATGATCCGGATTATTTTCGGCACGAAATGAGATCGGAGATATAATAAAGAAATGCACAGATATATCGAAGATATTCAATACTATAATAGAAATGTATCAGAGATGCAACCATAAACACATATATACAATAACACACGATTTTTATTAATGAAAGAAATGTACAGAGACTGTAAAAATACAGAGTGAAAGACTCGCTAGAATGGTGGCAGCTTATCTCTGAGAAGAGATGTGACGGCTACTCGCATTCGCAAGAAGATAATTACAATGAGGCTCTGAAGAACTTTTTACAATAAACAGGAATGCCAAAATTCCTAGGCATCCAAAACCCTAACCCTAGGAGATGAAGCACCAAAAGTCATGTGGGCCTCGTTTGGGTAAGTGAGTACATCAACTTCTCGGGGTCGTAACTTTTGCATACGATCTCCATTTTAGGCGTGTGATAGCTCGTTGGAAAGGTATCGTCGAGGAGATTCATTTTGGGGGCTCAATAATGCCTTTGGATATCATTGAGATCCTCTATCTCTAAAAACCTTCATTTGGACCCTCAAAATGGCCCCGGAAGTTAAAACCTGCTAAAAATAGTAAATTGCTAAAATTGTCATAAACATGTTTTGGGCCAGTTGGAGAAGGTGGGTGGCCACATTTATCCACCTGGATCAATAAACATGACTAAAATAAAGACCTATTAATTAGGAAGATAATTAGACTCCACAACCAACAATCTTCCACTTGGAGACTGATCTCAACAAATCCATCGTTGTTGTATCTATTGGACTATGATCCTTCTTGGACCTGGAAAATTTCTCATATTCACCTTCATGCTTGAAGACCAATTGAAATTGAGTAGGAACTCAATTTCTCCCTAGTTACTCCCTTTCTTAACATGTCTGTAGGATTCTGGCTAGTGTGTATCTTTTCTAGCTTCAAATGTCCATCTTCCAAGATAGATCGTATTAAATGGTACATGAGTTGTATATGCTTAGTCTTCGAATGGAAGGTTGAGTTCTTTGCAAGATGAATTGAACTCTCACTGTCACAGTACAACCTATTATTCTCTTACTTCTTTCCCAATTCCTCCATGAACCTTTGTAACCAAATCATATCTTTACTAGCCTCTGTAGTAGCAACATACTCTTCCTCTGTTGTTGAAAGTGAAAAAACCTTTTGTAGTTTCGAAATCCAACTTATTGTTGTTCTATCAATAGCAAAAACATACCTTGTGGTGTTCCTCATGCTATCTTTATCACCTACCATATATCCATGTAGAATAGTGTCTGAACCTCCAAAACATAATGCATGAGTAGAAGTACCTCTCAAATATCTGAGAATCCACTTTACTGCCTCCCAATGTTCTTTACCTGGATTGTGCATATACCTTCTCACAACTCCCACTGCATGTGCAATATCTGGTCTTGTGCAAACCATCACATACATCAAGTTGCCAACTGTTGATGAATAAGGGACCCTGGACATGTATTATATCTCCTCCTATGTCTTGGGGCACATTTCCTTAGTTAATTTCAAATGGTTGGCCAAAGGCGTACTAAATGGTTTTTCATTCTGCATTCTAAACCTCTCCAACACCTTCCCTATGTACTCACCCTGAGACAATGTCTATTTGCGATTTTTCATGTCTCTTGTTATTCTCATACCAAGGATTTTATTTGCGGCACCAAAATCCTTCATCATAAATGAATTAGATAATTTCTTCTTGAGCACATCTATATCGTGCATATTAGACCCTACAACAAGCATGTCATCTACATACAATAGCAAGATAATATAGCTTCCATATTTTAGTCTTTTAAAATAAACACAGTGATCAAAATGACATCTACGATAACCTTGTTATGTCATAAACCTATCAAACTTTCAAATACCACTGTCTTGGAGCTTTCTTTAGTCCATACAATCTATTCTTCAACCCACATACCAAATTATCCTTCCCTTTGACCTCATACCCCTGTGGTTGTTGAATATAAATCTATTCCTCCAAATCCCCATGGAGAAAATTTGTTTTTACATCTAATCGTTCAAGATGAAAATATTCTACTGCCACAAGACTTAAAATAGTCCTAATTGAAGTCATTTTAACAACAGGAGAAAATATTTCATCAAAATCTATACCTTTATTTTATGCAAACCCCTTTACAACAATTCTCTCATTTTACCATTTTTTTCCTCCATCTTCTTCCTTCAACTTGTAAACCCATTTATTATGCAATTCTTTTTTTTCTGTTGGCAACTGAACCAAATTCCAAGTCCGGTTATTTACGAGGGAATCCATTTCCTCTTTCATTCCTTGCTCCCACTTATTTTTAGTGTCTACTTGCATTGCCTCTTCATAACATTATGGTTCACCAGAATCAGTCAACAATAAATAATACAATGAAGGAGAGTATCGTTCAAGGGGTTTACTTAACCTGGTAGATCTTCTAACAACACTTGCAGGAGTTTGAGTTAGCTTCTTCTCTTGTTGTTGTACATTTTGGTTTTCTAGTACCTTTGGAGTTTCTTTTTCAGTAATCTCATCGAGCACTGTGTATTTTGGTTTGTCTTTTTCTTGTATCTTTCCCTACAACTGATCTTTGTACATGACCTTCTCATTGAATATGGAATATCTACTCCTAACGATTTTTTGATTTTCATAATCCCATAAGAGATAACCAAAATCATTAACACCGTATCCAATAAAGGTACACTTCTTGGATTTTTTCTCAAGCTTTGTTCTATTTTCTTTATCAATATGGGCAAATGCTTCACAATCGAAAGTCTTCAAAAAATAATAGTTTACCTTTTTACCTGTCCATGCCTCATATGGAATTCCACCATCCAAAGAGCTTGAAGGTTCTATGTTTATTAATTAAACAACCGTATTTACAACATATTCTCGGAACTGTAATGGAAAACTAGCATGCAATCTCATACTCCTTGCATGCTCCATGATTGTCTTGTGCATTATTTATGACACACCATTTTCTTGTGGTGTTCTTGGAACTGTATTCTCTCTATGAATCCCATGGTATGAATAGTAATCATCAAACTCCTTGCTACAATATTCACCTGCATTGTCTGATCTGAGACACTTCAACCTTTTTCGTGTCTCATTCTCAACCAAAGTTTTCCATTTCTTAAAATAATAAAAAACATCATATTTTTGTCGAATGTAATAAACCCAAGTTTTTCTAGTTGCATCATCAATAAAAGTGACATAATAATGATATCCACCAAGATATGATACCTGATTTGGTCCCCATACATTTGTATGCACAAGCTCTAACCTTTCACTCTCTTTTTTTTTGACTCTGAGAAATTTGACTCTCTTTTGTTTTCCATAAACACAATGGTCACAGAAATCCAAATCAATATGTTTAATATCTGGCAACAAATTTCTTTTATGAAGTATATGAATCCCCTTCTCACTCATTTTTTCCAAGCCTTTGATGCCACGATGTCGTATCCACTTCTGTTGAAGCTAAATAGATAGAAGAGTCAGTATTACCAATACATAAATACAATGTACCTACCTTCTCTCCTTTTGATATCACCAATGATCGTTTGGTGACCTTCCACACCTTATCTATAAATATGGATATACAACCTTCACTTGCCAACTGCCTTATTGAAATTAAATTTTTCCTTATATCTGGAACATGTCTTACCTCTTTCAACAACCATTGTTTTCCATTCCTTTGTTTTATTTTTACCTTTCCCATTCCAACAATTTTGCATGGTGCATCATGACCCAAATGAACCTATCCAAAATCACCTTGAACATAATCTATAAAATGTTTCCTATGGGGTGTGGCATGAAATGAATCCCCTAAATCTACTACCCAAGACTCAAAAATATTATCCACAGAAAGAATCAAAGCATCTTGTAACACATCACTTGTTACATTTGCTTCCTGATTTTTCTCATGTTGTCCATCTCTTTGTTTCTTTGGAACTCTGCAGTCTTTCTTCAGATATCCTTTCTTCCCACAATTCCAACACTTTGTATTTCCGAGTCTATATTTGGATATGCCTTTCCTAGAATTCTCGTAGTTCCCTGAACCCTTTCCTCTATCCTTTTTTCTTCCTATGTTCTCCATGTTTAACGCAATACCTGATGTATCACCTGTGATTTTTCGTCGCATTTCCTCGCTAAGGATAACGCCAAAAACATCATCAAATTTTAAAGTGTTTGAACCAAAGATAGAGTTACTTACAGCAATGACCAAGTCATTCCAACTTTCTAGAAATGAGCACAATATTAGAAGAGCCCTGACCTCATCATCAAATTCCACTTTTACATAACTTAGTTGATTAGTAACCTTATTAAATTCATTTAAATGATCTGCAACATACCCACCTTATGACATCTTCATATTAAATAATCTCTTCATTAGAAATACCTTATTGTACATCGAGGGTTTTTCATACAGTTTATTCAATGCGTCCATCAGCTCCTTCGTTGTCTTTTCTTTTGAAATATTGAAAGCCACTGGTGCTTCTAGGCTTAGCCGTATCATTCCTAGAGCCTTTCTGTCAAGAATCTCCCATTCTTCGTCCTTCATGGTTGTCGGCTTCTTTGTTATTCCACCCAATGGTAGGAACAAATCCTTCTAATATAAATAATATTCCATCTGCATCTTCCATAACTGGTAGTTTTGTTCGTTAAATTTCTCGACCCTAAACTTTCCATCTTCCACCATTGCTCCCACTCGAACCAGGAACCCTCTTTTCCTACGAGTTACCTTTCGCTCTAATACCAGTTGTTAGAAAAATAGGATCGCAGAGAAATAAAATAAAATAAATGTGGAAATAAAACACAAAAGATACACAATATAATAGAGACACAGATATGCGTGGTTCACCTAGTGTGGGCTATGTCCACTAGAGAAATTGGTAGGTCCTTCCTTTATTATTATCCAGCAAATGAAGGGATACAACGTACAATACACATGTTGTAACTTCCTCTTCTTTCTCTCATAGTCTCTACACTCAAAATATAATATTCGCAATAATACATAGCCGCAATACATTTCCCTCATAAAAGAGGGTTTCCTTCTAGGGAAAAAACCCTAACATAAATTCTACCATCAGATCTGCGACCTTATAATGAACGATCCAAATTTACTATGAAATTAAAATACACATTTGCAATTTTTCCTTTGGGGGCAAGCTTGCCCTCGAACCCCGCAGTGGGGGTAACCCCCCTGCACTCCCCCACGTGGAGGAGTGTACATTATTCCAGGGTGTAAATCCTTCATGGCGTATAAACACGATTGAAACAAAGACCTCTGAATCAGGAAGATAATCAAGCTCCACAACCAACAAGAACCAATTGCAAGAACTTCATACCGGATGTTGACACCAGAGTTGTAGGAGTTGAAAATGCAATTGAAGGAGTTGTTAGATTTATGACTTATACATCCAAGCATATCATCGTCGGATGCGTCATTCATTTGTTAGAAAGAAGGATGGGTCATGGAGGCTTTGTATTGACTATCATGAATTGAACAAAGCTACGATCAAGAACCAATATCCATTACCAAGGGTTGATGATTTGTTTGATCATATGAAGGGAGAAACAATGTTTTCGAATATTGACTTCAAATCGGGATATCATCAGTTACGAATTAAGGAAGAATATATCCCTAAGACCACATTTAAGATGGGATTCGGACATTATGAGTTTATTGTTTTACCATTTGGATTGAAGAATGCCCCGGGCATATTTATGAGTTTGATGAATGGGGTATTCTGTGAATACTTGGACAATTTTTTTTAAGTATTTGTTGATGACATACTAATTTATTCTCGAATGAAAGAAGAGCATGAAAAACACTTGAGATTGGTTCTATAGTGTCTAAGATAAAACAAATTGTACGGGAATCTATCGAAATATTATTTTTACCAATCAAAAATTCATTACTTGTGACATATCATATCTGGAGAAGGTATCACTATGGATCTAGCGAAATTAGAAGCTATTATGGAATGGCCAGCTCCGATGAACGTACAATAAGTACATAGCTTTATGGTTTTATCATGATATTACTGACGATTCGTCGAAGGTTTTTCAAAGATAGAAAATCCAATCATGGAATTGCAGAAGAAAAACAAGAAATTTGTATGGATAGAGAAATGCACTGAAGGGTTTCAAAATATTAAGGAGTTGTTAACGACAGTGCTGATATTGAAGGTCCCGAACATGGAAAAAGAATTCTTGGTATGCACGGACACATCCAAGGAAGGTTTAGGCAGATTTTTTATGCAATGCGGTCAAGTAATCGCTTACAGTTCAAGGAAATTAAGAAGGCATGAAGAGAATTATGTGACGCATGATTTATCAGCAATTGTATATGCCTTACGATTTTGGAGACATTATCTGATTGGACGAAAATTCGAGTTAAAGACATATCACTGTGGATTGCAACATATCTTTACTCAAAGTGACCTGAATGCGTGACAAAGGCGTTGATCTGAAATAATTATCGAATATGATTTCGATATTACTTACATTAAAGGAATGGTGAAAAGAGTAGCAGATGCGTTAAGTCAGAGACCACACATATTTTCAGTAATACCTCTCAAGATGAATCTTAGAGAAAATATTTTATCTCTACAGATTGATGATGATTGGTACAAGGAAGTTAACAATATTATTGAAGATACCATGATGGTACTGAAGTATGCAGGTTATTCATTTGATAATGAAGGATTGTTGAGGTATAACAACAGAATTTACGTACCGCCTGATGACAAATTAAGAATTTTTATTTTAAGAAAATCTCATCGAGTAGTATCTATGGCCCATCCAGGAGTCATGAAGATGAAGGAAGACCTTAATCCTTTATTCTTCTAGAAAGGGATAAAGGAAGACATATCTAGTTACGTGGTGAGATGTTTAGAATGTCAGCAAGTGAAGGTTGAACATAGACATCCAACAGGATTGTTAGAGCCACATGTTATTCCTGAATCAAAATGGGAGGTCATTTCGATGGATTATATTTTTGGATTTCCACTAACGGAAAGGAGACACGATTCGATTTTTTTGGTTGTTGACACTCCGACGAAGAGTGCACACTTTATTCCAGTATGTATGACGTATCAGGCGCCAGACATAGCTAGAGTTTTTGTTACTGAGATCATGAGGTTGCACAGAGTACCAAGAAATATCATATTTGATCATGGATCGGTGTTTACAAGAAATTTTTGGACTAGTTTCCAACAGGATTTGGGAATGAAATTGAACTTTAGTACCGCATATCATCCAGAAACAGATGGACAAATAGAAAGAACGAACCAGATCTTAGAGGACATGCTTCGGATGTATGTGATAGATAACAGAAGAATTGGGAGGACTTCTTACGATTAGTAGAGTTTTCATATAACAATAGTTATCAAAGTACGATAAAGATGGCACCGTTTGAGTTTCTTTACAGACATCCATGTCAGACGCCTTTGAGTTGGGATAGACTAGAGGATAGGGTACTAGTGGGACCGGAAGTGATCCAAGAAATGGAAGAACAGATGCAATCGATAAGACAGAGGATTAAAGAATTGAAAGATCGACAAAAGGGTTGTTCTGATGGACATCGCATTGACCGTGGTTATGATGTTGGCGACAGAGTTTTCTTGTGGGTAAAACAGCATAAGAGTTCGATCAAATTTGGAAAGGGTGTTAAACTCTCTCCTAGGTTTGTGGGACCTTTCGATTTTGTGGAAAGGAAAGGGCTTGTGGCTTATCGACTAGCCTTTCCTGATTCTTTGAAACATATGCACGATATATTTCATGTATTTGTTTTACGACATTATATTAGTGATCTGTCACATGTTATTGACATGAGTTCTTTGCAGGTGTCGTATGAGGGTTCTATAATGGAGGATTCAATCCACAATTTGGACCATCGCACTCGACAACTACGACATCGAGTAGTCAATTAGGTCAAGTTTCAGTGGGACAACTATAGTCCACACTCGGTTATATGGGAGGACGCATTTGATATGCGTCAACAATTTCCTTATTTTTTTGATAGATTAGATATGTAAATATTTGTCATATACATTTTTACTTGCATTTATAGACTGTACAAACTTCAGGATGAATTTTAAAACAAGAGGGGTGGTATGTAACATCTCATTCTACTGATCACACTTATATTGACTTATTCTTTGAGGACACTTGCATGCAAGTGATCTGGATATGGTACATTATGATTATGTCTCGATTATGAGATATATATGATGATGTATTGTGATTTATATGTTACTTTCATATGTACATGTATTGACATATATTATTGAGTATTTCTCCTGAGTGTGAAGGACACATAACATGTTATGGATATTGATGACATCAATGGACTTCCTTGGACTCCAGATTAAGTCAGGGAGTGGATTGCATTTTGTTTAAGTATTTTTCATTTTCTTCACATGTGATATATGATCGATTACAATATGATTTATGTATATGGATTATTGAAATTGTTTTTGTCAGTGGATACGGGATTGACGATGCTTGCTAATCTGACTCACATAAGGAGTAAAGGGGTCATGCACAGGAACCAAACATTTGAGGGAGAGGTGTGGCATCGTCCTTGTCACATCCTACTAGCACTCTCGTCATGACCTGAACTGTAGGTTAACGATTACCTAGTTCGATAGGTCCACAATGTCGTGAGGTTGGACTGAGACAGTCGCCCATGAAGAATTCTAAGGGGTGCGCAATAAGGAAGAATCTTTATTCCTTAGAATCCCTTAGTCTCTCACAAGGTCGACAGAATGGAGTTTTGACTCCAAGGGTAGGAAAAACTTCCAAAACAATTCAAAGGCGAGTGGCACCCTTGGAGAACAGAAGTGCATCTTGAAGGGAATGTCTCTTAATTAAACGTGAGTCAATAAATCTAGGTGGCCTAGAAAATAATGAATTGTTTAGACCGTGTTAGAATAAAATTTATTTAGTCAATAAATTGTAAACTTAGAATATTAACAAGATTCTAATCCTAATTCTAATACTAAGTCTAAGTATAAGTTTAAATAAGGGACTAAATAAAAATACTAAATAAATTAAAATGAATTGAGATAAAATCTAACTCTAGGAAAAAGGGAAATGATAAATTAAAGGCTGGGTAAAATGCACATGTGTGCATAAAAATAATAAAAAGTATTTTTTAAATAGAACTTATTATTTATGGAGGCCACTTTTAGTAAATAAGACCTAGTGTGAACACAATAAATGTGAGAAGGCTTACTAGAAGGTTCCTTGTCTAGAATGTTCTTAGGTGATAGGTAGTATTATATAAATAGGTGTATGAAACGTAATGGGGGTAGTTGAATAGTATTGTATTTGGATCTTATGTCATTATAATGTTTCTCCCTTGAAGAGGTAACTGAACAGGAGTGGATCCCTTCCTTAAAAGGATCAATTGTATGGTGTTTCCCTACCTTAAGAGTTTCAAAGTAATAAACAGTGGTGCATTCCATGTATTTCTTGGATATATTTTATATTTTTTTTTATTCATATATATAGTACCTAACAATTGGTATCATATCACTTTCCTCAACATTTTCTTCGGCCAAGAAAAGGGGTAATTGTTTTCTATTTTATGGTATTTCCAATGAAGAAAAAAAGAGGGTCGTGACACTTAGGTCAATTCTTGTAGATTTGTGAAGAGAATTTGGAAAAATAAGTTATATATATGATTTCCTCTTGGAAAAATAATCAATTTCAAAAATCAAATTGTCTAAACTAGGCCTCTAGAAGTGAAGATATAATTGATTTAAAATCAACATTTTTTAGGGTTTTCATAGGATGTCCACACATTTTGCAAGTTTATGTAGCATTTGGTGTAACAATTTAAAAAACTAGATGTATATATAAGTTCCTCTTAGAAAAATAATCAATTTCAAAAAACAAATTGTTTGAATTGGACCTCTAGAAGTGAAGATATCATTGATTTAAAATAAATATTTTTTTATGGTTTTTTGTGATGATCGTGAGACTACAAAGCTAATAATTTTTGATAGGGTGCTCAAATCACTACCATATTAATGCCATTGGATAGAGGATTTTGGAGCTTTCTCTTGGTTATTATATTTTATGCTTCCAATGGATATTCTCTCTCAAGTATTCACGAGCCTATACAAATATCTATGAGATGTTCAAACCCTCATGAGAATAAAAGAGTTATTCGAGATATTCAATATTCCACGGAGATATATCTTATGAGGAACATATACCCTTACATCATGGACGAATATAATAAAAAAGTCTATGCTTGCTATGATTTCTAGGTCGATTATGATAATTGGTATATGGATAGCCATCATTTATGGGATGAAACCCACTTTCATCTTCCATATCATGACTCTACTCCAACTCATGTAGAGAAAATTATGGAGAGGAACCACAAGTCTTATATGAATATTATGTTTTAGTTTGCTCACTTTCATGTACTAGTGTGTTATGTGGATGATGTTTTGGATATGGAAGAATCTACATATTTTGATCCACGTGACCATTGTAAACATTTGGAGCACCATTTTCAGCTAACTATTGAGTCCTGATATCTTTAGAGGGGAATTCACATGAACACTCAGACATGGGACCTAGGTTTACAGTGGAGTTGGGACTACTTCAACATGGTGGCTAGCACTTCTATATGGTACCATGACTCTCTAGCCTAAGCATTATGGTCCACATTTACCCATGGAACCCTAGTATATGGTTGTACTTCCTCATAACAAGAATTGAGGACAATTCTTTTATAAGGGGGATGGAATTTAGTGTAGCTAGAGGGATAATATGGGGCTCCTTAGAAAGTACCCAAGGGGAACAATAATAGAGAGTTTATTATGTATTGTTATGCATGGAGACCACTTTAAGTAAATAAGGCCTAGTGTGAACATAATAAATGTGAGAAGGCTTACTAGAAGGTTCCACCTATAAGAAGGTTCATTCTATAGAATGTTCTTAGGTGGAATACAGTATTATATAAAAAGTTTTAAGAATATATAGTACTATATAAATAGGTGTAGGAAATGAATGGGGATGGTTAAAGAGTATTTTATTTGGATCTTAGCTCATTAAGAGTTTCCCCCCTCAAAGAGGCAAGTGATTAGGAATATTAGATGCCATCCTTAAAAACATCAATAGTAAGGTGTTTCCCTGCCATAAAGGTTTCATAAATTAAAAAATATTGAAGCATTCCATGTTATTATTGGATATCTTATACATGTTTTTATATTTATATCTATGGCACTTAACAAATTCTCATGTCTAGTGGCCTCCATTGGCCCATAACAAGTTTTTCTTCAGCTCGACCATATGTGAGGGTCACACAAATTTCTAGTCTATCTGTGTTCCCTCTCCTGGATGGACTCTACTACAAGACTTGAAGGATCAACCCCTCTCCAACCATCACTTGTAGGTAGCTCGTACCAAGATAATACTATAAAACTATTGTGTTTCACCAAGTTCTGATTCAAGGTGAATACGGATGCTTGTGTCTAGTTTATGCTTTCTCTAATGTGAGGATATTGAGTAGGTGGGTTAGGCCTTCGCCTAGGAGGGCAAGGACCTAGCATTAGGTCACACCTAGAATTTTCTTTGTCCTATGCGGACCCACGAACCACCCCATGTAATTATCCAATGTCAAAGTAGTTTACATGGAGACCTAACATAAACTCTACCTATAATTTCCTAAGGAAATATAGAGGCGTCTCCCTATTATTACACATAGGTTTTTTTTTTTAAATAAAACACTTATCCATCCAATTATCTAAGAACGGTTTGTAAGTGCACCAGTCAATACAAATGTGCATTTTTGTGACGGGTGGATGTAATTTGATTCCAGGATCAATGGCCAATGTCATGAGGTGTTGTTTTGTAATGTTTAGGTCTTTAACTTGGTTTTTATCTATCCCATTTGTGTAAAATTCAAACATTTTAGCCCTGTAATTGGAAATATTATTTAATTGGCCTTGGGCACTTGTAATGGAAGATATAATGGTGTTCAAGGAATTGGTTAGTAACAATCCTGAGATCTCTCTAGTACTCCATAAGTCTTGAGTAAGAGTTCTTAGAGACCTCAACCCTTCGTCAATTTCCATGTTTGTATTTTCTGGTTGTGGGTTGGGGTTTTGTGTGCCTTCATGTGGTGGTGTTGATTTTTGGTTTTCTCCAGGAACCATGTTAATTAAGTTCACAGTAATTTAATAATGGAAAATATAGTTTAGGTTTGTTTTTTATACATTTAAACAAATTAATTAAAAAATATTTTTTTTTTCCAGATACATACTTATAATCAATCGAAGACGATGCTAGGAGAGTGTGGATTCCACACTAGAAAAATCCAATCAACAAATCTCTCAATATATCTTCAAAACATGTGGCTCAGTAGATGTGAAATAGGTCGACCAATGCCCATTTGGTCTTTTTATTAGAGGAATGTGCACATGTTCCTAGAGCACACACACGTTCTTAGGAACACATGCACATTTCTAGGAACTCGTGCACATTCCTAAGAATGTGCACTCGTTGTTGTTGAGGAGATAATGTGGTCTCCTTCATGACAGTTGAAAGGATGTCAAGCCTATCACATTAGGAACATGTGCGAGTTCCTAGGAATGTGCATGCATTCCAGCGTGAGCGCATTTGTGATCACCCCATTGTCATTTTCCATCAGCTTCTTGCTGACAACCTTGAATGAGTTTAGATGTAAGAAATCATTTCTCAAAGTCATAAATATAAGGGAACATAGTTTTTATTCTCCATGGTTCTAGACCAATGACTTCCTTTTGTGGTGTTTGTTTATAATTTAGCATGATTCTATATTAAAAATTTTGTTGTTTGGGCTATGATCTATTGGAGGGACTTTTCCCTAATCTATCTAGTCTGGTTCCATGAAAATCCTCAAACCTACATTTATAGAAATTGGAATTATTTGAATTCAAATCAGAGACACAAGTCTTTTTAGAATTTGGTTTCTATTATTTTTAGCAACGATGTTACTATATGATGATGATAGTGATGGTTAACATCCATTGAGATCAAATTTGTTCTATCAAACCTTAAGAAAGGTAAGGAACCGGCATAGATCCATCTTAACTCTGGATCTATCATGCGTCGAGAGGGATCAAATCCCTCAAGGTAAAAAGAGCTTTGAATGTTAAGGGATTTGATCCCTCTCATCGCATGATAGATCCATACTTAAGATGGATCAATAGTGGTTTATTTCTGATTTTTTAAGTCTTAGCCTCCCTTGAGTAATGGTTTGTCTTCTCTATATAAAATTCTTAGTGTTCTTTTCTTTGCATGATGCTTTCCAAGTTACAAAGCCCAAATTAGATGTCCACCCCTTTCCATTTTGAAAGAAAATCTTTACCCACAATTGAAGTATCGTTGTGGGAAGGATTCGAAGGATTAGTAATTACAACATTAAGGAGAATTGATGTAGCATGTACAATGTTAACACACTTGGTACATTGCAATTTAGGGATGGAATTTGAATGGAAAATTGGCTATTACTTAGTTATTTACTTGTCAAATACAATTAAAAATTTTAAATAAATTTCAACATTCTTCTTTGAAACACTGAAAATGCAAAACAAAGTTGTCAAAATCATCAAATTTGATGGGCTACCATGCATGCATCTTATTCGTGCACTCAAAATGTGAGAGAACGACTTATTGAGGGAAACATGGGTTGGTAAGACTACGGACATCAAGCACACAATGAAACGTTTGAAAAAATGAAAAAAATAACCCGCTATCGTACATCAAAACTCATAAAATATCTTACAAATCACTTCATTATTTTCAAGATATCATTTTGAGTTTGATATATATAGGTCCGTGAGCGGGCGATGCTGACTTCTAAGTCCCCTTTTCATTAACCAGCCAATGATATAAGATGGTACATAATTTCAACGGACGTTTTGGATCTTTCAGGATATATAAAAATATATATGTTTTGGATTTATATATATATATATATATATATAATTTTGAAATAATAATAAAATATTTATTATTATTTTTAAAATGGCTTGTTTGTGGGATAAGGGATCTTCCTCTCATATAAATATATATATATATATATATGATTTGGACTTTCCAAGATATCCTCCGTCCAAATTTGATTGGTAAAGTCTAATAAGGTATACATACCCTACCCCCTTTAGATTTGAACCTGTAACCTTTTAAGAGGAAACACATGTTCTTAACCATTAGGTCCACTCAGACTAAATATATATATATATATATATATATTGGACTTTCTAAGATATATATATATATATATGCTTTGGACTTTCCAAAATATATATATATATATATAACTTTAAAATAATAATAAAATATTTATTATTACTTTTAAGATGGTACATAATTTCAATAGACGTTTTGGACTTTTCAGGATATATATAAATATATATGCTTTGGACTTTCCAGGATATATATATATATATATAAAACTTTGATTTTTTTTTAGGTTTATGAGCGAACGGCCATGGATTCCGAGTCGTTTTCATTATAAAGGCAGTAAGAAACGATAATGGTTCTCAACGCACGTTTTGGGACTTTTCACGATACATTTATGACTTACTTTGATCTTCAAGTTCATCAAAGAACAGCCATGGCTTTTGAGTCATTTTCACTAAAAATCCACTAAGATGAAAGTTATCGACCTTCAGAAATATGCCTATATATTTTTATTTTTCTCTTTAAAGTTTACATTAAAATATTTTACTCAAATTCACATTTAAAAATATATTTATTATTTTTAATTTTTAAATATTATCAACATATTAAACACAAAATTAAAAAAAAAAACTTGTTTTTTTTTGTTGTTTAGTTGATTTTCAAAAATCTCTTGATAGAGTGTTGAAAATCTTTGGAATAAATTAAAAAAGTTAAAAGTCATGTCATTATGAAAATTGAACACTAGTGGGGAGGATAACAATCATTCCTCACAACCATCCAAACTACACCCAATTGACATAAAAAACAAATCATTTATAACATGACTATGATATGTTATGATGTGTTTCATATTAATTTGATATCTGAACTATTTAAAGGTTGATTTTACTTTATTATTAAAAAGTGGTTTGCAATTTGGAAAAAATACTTTCTACATATTTATTTATTTAAATATATTTAATATAATGTATTGAATTAGTTGGTGTTTAATAATCAGTGTAAATTTATTTTAAATTTGGATTCAGTGGTTATAGGAGTTGGTTAACAGATTTTAAGATTTTTTTTAATTAAGTAGATTTAATTTTATTTAATGTTTAATTACATTTATGTTGTATTGAAATTGAAATTGTAGAGCATTTGGTTAGTACAATTAAATAAATATTATTTTTAATGAAAATTTTCAAAAAAAGGTGTTGTTTATTTGTTCTACTAAATAGTTTTTTTCACCTGGATATAACTCTGCTTAAAATTACTGTTGTTTATTGTTTAAAAATTATTTTTGAATGCAGAAATAGATTCAGCATGTGGAAAAAATCCAAACACTAGAATTATATAGAA
This sequence comes from Picea sitchensis, assembly GCA_010110895.2. Classification (NCBI taxonomy): domain Eukaryota; kingdom Viridiplantae; phylum Streptophyta; class Pinopsida; order Pinales; family Pinaceae; genus Picea; species Picea sitchensis. The sequence continues at coordinate 271,965 of SNQJ01S0025396.1, forward strand.
ATAATCACTCAAATTTAAGGATTTAACAATTCTGTAGAAAGTTTAAACTACGACCATAGCAAAAAACATGGTAAAACACAAACGGAGAAAAATGGAGATTTATAAGTAATCATAATGAAGGAAGATGATATCTTACATTCACAAAGGCATGACAAGCTTCCAGATTGAAAAACAGTTTAAGGAATCCCATTCCCAAGTTTAGAAACCTCTTCACCGGAAACCTCTTGGATTTGTTTAAGGAATTCCAATCCCAAGTTGAGAAACCTCTTGGATACCTTCACATGCCATGTCCGAGTCCATCTCATCAGCAATGGTTAGAGCGCTATAGCTGGTGGGATTCACATAAACTGCAGATGGGGTAAAAGGGAATGTGCAGTCTAACGGAGGATCCATTATGTTCAAGTTCCCCTCTAATATTCGCACCACTGTTCCCATGGAAGGCCTTAGCGCCGGATTGCTTTGAATACACCATAAGGCCGTCTTTACCAACCTGTACGCCTCCTCCATATCCTCCGGCCTTTTCAAATCCAGTCCACTCTCGATCAATTCTTCCATTTCTCCTTGCCTCGCTTTGTTAATAGCAATAGAAGGAAAATACCAGTTGTCCGAATCCTGAGAGTTATCGACGTTTCTGCGCCCGCTGATAATCTCAAGAAGTACCATCCCGTAGCTGAAGATATCGTTCTTGGAGGTGACTGCGGCCCCAAAAAACCATTCGGGCGCCATGTATCCCGGCGTCCCCCTCACCCCTGTCACCAGGTGGCTTTCTATATCTCTTTTTAGACACCTCACCATGCCGAAATCGGAGACTTTCGCCCTGAAATCCTCATCCACCAGAATGTTCTGAGGCTTAACATCCAGATGCAGAATACAAAGCCTGGACTCTTCGTGCAGGTAGGCAACTCCCCGGGCGGTATCGAGAGCAATTGAATATCTAGTCTTCCAATCGAGCCATTTGTCTGAGCCGAACAGCCATCTATCAAGAGATCCGTTGGCGATGAATTCGTACACCAGAATACGATGTGCACCTTCTACACAAATACCATGCAATCTCACAAGACTGGAATGATTGATGGATGATACGGTGGCGATTTCTGCACAGAATTCTGCCAGTCCCTGCCTGGACTGGTTCACCAGACATTTCACAGCCACCGCTGTACCATCCTTCAAAATTCCTCCATAAACAACCCCGAATCCTCCCTTTCCAATCTCTTTGCTGAATCCACCTGTGGCAATCTCCACGGTCTCGTAAGTGAATATTGTTGGAAGGCCAGTCAGATTCTTTAGATATTCTTCATCGAATTCAATGGCACCTTCAATCCGTTTCGGCGCAGATCCTTCTTTCTGCAGTTTATGCCATACGCAGCTCAGTCTCCAGGCCAATAAAGGGACAAGTAACCCGCCATGGACTGTGAGGAGAATAACTATGGCAATTCCTTTGATAGTCAACAGCATGAGCACGATGCTCACTACACAAGGTACGCAAAACATCACAGCAGGCACCCGCAACAGCAGCCGGCTGCGGAAGAAGAATCTGATAATTGGAGAAATAAAATCGCCCGCATTCCCATCTGGGCTCTGCGCCGAATCCATTTGTCACGTTTGTCTGCTCAGATTAATCGGATTGCATGTTTATATTTTATAATGGAATTTTCACTTGCTACTACATAGTACAAACCCGTATAGGGCTTCTCCAAACTGTTGTGAAATCATTACAGGTTCAAGACCAATTAA